>JBBUKS010487605.1:0-15736 GCA_038050645.1 Hedychium gardnerianum
ACATCACCCAAAACGAATACAACATAAATCATATGATCCAACCCTTCATCATCTCAATTATCTTATACAAATTGATACTATTCAATAGATCCAATTCAAATCCAAGTTTCACCATTCCCAATTAATAGTGGAATTAACTCACAATTATCACACAAAGTTTAATTGGAAGATCATACTCCATACATGATCATCACAATTTAAAATTCCAAACCTTAATCCATTTATCTGATCCACCAATTTAATTTCAAATTCCAATAACAAGACAACCACAACCCAACCTACAATCAGGGATATGAACTCCCATACCAGATGATCCATCAAGTTGAATTTGACTTTAACAATCTAATCAAGAAAGAATCAATATTACAACTTCATAAGCATACCAAATTTGAACACTTAGGTATTCCATATTTTTAAATTTACCTCCAATGCTTAAATTCAAGAATTCTAATCATATCACCAAATCCAATTAGCATTAGATTCAACCCCATCTTTTAACCCAACATCTTTTAATCATAGATGTAAAATGGTTTTTACACAAAACAACTAATACCACTAATTTTTACCACAATTCTATCCAACCAAACATTTCATCAAACAACTCCTGTGCATGGATCAATTGAAGCAAAATTTTCTGCAATCCAAAAGGGAAGACAACTTCATTACAACATAACATCCCAATCGATACCACTTTTCTTACATCTCCCATTATCCATAGTAATTTGCAAGTCTGACTAAATAGTTTGCAGTTCTCTTATGTAAATTCCATGCTCATAACACCATAACCTCAAACATTCAAGTCAAACTCCTTTGTTGATCTCTTCTGAGCAATTGTATGATTTTCCATGATGCATAAGGATATTTTGTTGTTAACCACTGTTCTCCCACACAATAGAGGTAAGCAAGTTCTACATTAAGAATCAGACCAGAAATTTTCTAGATAAAACACGGATTAACAAAATTTCTCAAGATGACATTGTTGGTTAAGCAAGAGTCTTTACCTGCAAAGAGAGATCAAAGGATCAAACCAAGATGGATCCCTAAATCAAAAAATGATGGTGTATCGCTACCCTGCCTTCCTTTACCCTCCTCTGTAGAAGACTCCCAAAATTAATAAGCAACCTAAACAAAGAAAGTCGGAATGGAAGGAGATGGGGATACCTCTGTTGGTGGCTGGAAGAAAGTCGGCGCGTGTGAGGGAAAGGAAAAACCGAAAGGAAGAAGAGAAGGGGCGGCGTTCGGCGGTGATTCGGCGGTGAAGTAGGGCGAGGAAGGAGAGGGGACCGCTCAAGGTTGGCCGGCGATTCCTCTGTGGTCGGCGATGATGAAGATCGGCGACGACCGATTGCTACGGGGAGGAAAAGCTCAATCGGCTGTGAATTAGGGAAGCAGGGAGCCGCGGGCGACGATCGGCAGTCACCGGTGAGTGGCCGACGTCGAGTTGATCGGTGAGGAGGAGAGGGATCAGTGGCGAGATCGCGATGAAGAATTCGAGAGATTTGTCGAGTAATAGGGAGGAGGTCGAGAGTTTTGGGGGAGAGGATTAACTTAGGTTTTAATAAATAAAACTTTGTTTTAAAATCAATCAACTCCTCGTTTAAATAGAAATGTCCCTAATTAATTCGTATAATTTTGGTTAAATCCCCGAAATTTTTTCAAAAATCCCTAAAAATTATGTAGGGGTTTTTTCTCGATTAACACTCATTTTATTTTATTTTATTTTATTTTTCCATATTTAACATTCTCCCTCACTAACAAAAATTCGGTCCCCAAATTTATTACTCGAGTGCGGTAACCAACAATAGCATAATCATAACAGTTTAAGTACTGAATAAAACTTAGGCACCTTATGTAAACAGGTGAGGGTATTAAGCTTAAATATCATCCTCAAACTTTCAGATTATCTCCTCATCAATATAACGTTGTCATCCAAGAATCAAAAATGTATTTATGTATGAAATACATTTACATAAATCTCAACTCATAACCTTAAATTTTTCTATTTTCTGAACTCTGATCTTAACTTCTTTATTAACTGCATATTCCTCCAAGGTAGCATATAAACAACATACATGTCATTTATTCATCATAAATGAAATCTGTCTGTAGTCCTAAAACCATTCTACTACACAAATACCTCAGATGTTAATCATTAATCCGTGCTTCTTAATTTATTCCAAAATGAGAAAATCGAGCAACCCTATGTATCACAATTTCCTGCTCTGTCAATCATAGTTCTACTAGTTTCAACTCCGATGAAAACTCTGTATCAAATATGTAATCGTTGCTCGGTGACTAGCTAAAACCTCATACAGATGATGTCTCCAACCTTACAACGCGAAAATAACAATTAAATCAATCTAGAAATGCAGTCTATAAATTAGCTGCGTGGCACAAAAACATATGGTGTCCTCAAAATTCTAGTGCCTGATACAATTTCAAGGAGCCTAACTTAATAAATCACTGTTAACAAATGCCAAAATTCCAGTTATTGCAATCCTGATCAAAAGGTTATTTGATATCACCAGATAAATCTAAGGGACTATTTGTAAACATGATATAATGCAATTTGAATGGACCAGCAATCACCTATAAACTAATTCAAGATCCAAGGAGTCAGAGATCTTGCACATTCCAAAAGGTCTAAAATAATCTTCACTAATGCACTAAAATCACTTGCACTGTTCCTCTACCACAATCTATGGTCCTGAATTAAGAGCAGACCACCGCGAGTTACTAAAGGCTCTAGTTGTGTCCATGCATTGAGCCATTGTATTTGCCAAAGCATAAGACACTCTCAAGCTGCAAAGCCTTGTCCAAGTCTAAGAAAAAAAACATTTAATTATAGAAAACATAAGCTCATATAACGTTAAGCCGAAAAGGAGTATTTTTAGAATACCAACGACAAAATACACTGGGCACATGATGAGATGTTATCTAATCAATTAGAAATGTTCTTAATTAACCAACCAAACTTGTGATCTAGGCATGTGCTACTGCAAGTGAGTCTTCTAACTAATTCAAAGCCAAAAAGATGCACTAAAAAGATTCTTGATGCATAAGCTCAGAAATACAACGTTGCCTACTAGGACACACTTAGGGTTCATCTGGGAATTCCCCAGCATCATGAAGTGCTCAAACGCTAAGCATGTCAATATGAGTTTGTAGCTCAAACCTAATTCTCTATTTTCCTAGTAAAATGGGTGCCAAGATAGGATAATACCCACAAGTGGGTGTGGATAATTATTATTTATAATTTATCAAGTGACATGCATAGACTATTGTATAGAAAACTGCCTAAAATACCTGTACAGTTTCTTGTAAGTTAAATTAATAGCAGTTCATTGTCAATATGTTTCACTGCCAACCTGAAGCCAAAAAAGAGAGGTTTTGCACCAGGTAACTAATAGAAACTGTTGAAGAACTGGAACTATTTTTGCTGAATAAAAATGATTGGAAAGATTTAATTAAAGTGACAAGGACATGTCTAAATAGACCTTTAGTTATACTGGTTGGCAGTGTTCAAGGAGCAACGAGCAAAGATCTAAATGAGAGCATTGTACTAGAGAATTGCAAACACACCCAAAAATTTTTAGGAATACTATAAAGATGACTACCAATTTAGCAAGATAACATAAAAGTTGGCATATGTAAAATAGCAAAAATACAATAGCAGGATCAAAGATAATAACATTAAACTGCAAAATGGCAAACACAACCATTGGATGAGGTTATACAACTAGTGTTTGTCAACAATCTCCAACTGGCTGATTCAACTTTAGACAAAAAAACATTTGCAGCACATAGCATTAGTAACCTGAAAAGAAAAAATATGAACAAATAATTAGAACGTATCTAAAACATTTTAAGTGCTTCAAAGTTCAAACACAGCTTCATGTTTGCATAATAAGCCAAGATGAAATATTAGACAGCACACTACCAAGAGGTTTTCTTCATTTCAATGGTTTTGCAAAATTCTTCCTTGTTTTGTTCTTTCCTTCGCGGGTTATAACATTCTTAGAGATTCTGCAGAAAACATAGCATGAGAAAGCACAGAGTATCAGACTTGGTACAACAGAGGATCCTACTTGCTTATAATTTTTTTAATGGAATTTGACCACCTATTCTTCATGTTGACTTCTCTCTTGATTGCTAACACCATATTCATGGCCATCTTTTGGTGTTCCCTAGTTTGTGCATGTAGATCCAAGCCCTCAACTGTTTCACAGTCAATACTGCATATGCGACACCATCCCATAGTCCCAGGCTTCCTCTTCTTTAACAAGTCAAAGGTCTCCATGTCGCCACGTAAATTATGCTAGCAACAAAAAACCACTTGACAAGTTAAAAGCAATAAAGAAATTCAACAAGAAGGGTCATAGTCAGCAATTGCAATCACAATATAAAATAGATGTGCTAAATAATACAATGGAGATATGGGAAGATTCACAATGTAATATTTTCCCAAAAGATGAGAAACATTTAAGAAATTGCTCACAATACTAAATGGTGCAGCTTCATTTGGAAAATCACGCACATGAATTCCACCAAAACCAGGATCACCTGGGGGCATGCGGCCCTGATTGAATGGTTCACCTGCATGAAAATTATGAAAAAAACTTTAGAACTAAATATTACATTTTCCAGAAACTTACATGCAAAGTTACAAAAAATAATCTAGCACGTGTCGATATGAAACTATCAACACCCAGACAATTGCTGTCAGAATTACCTGATTCAAATTGTTCCATCCGAAAACTTCTCAGACCATCAGGAACATCTCTTAGAAATCGACCAGGCATTGACCCAGAGCCTGCCATAGGTGGCATTAAAATTTTGCTATCATGGAAAGGACCAACAGATAAATCTGATGGGGCATTGAAAGGTTTTGATCTTGGATCAATATCCCCCAAAGGTGGCTTACCACCTGTTCCAGACCTACTGGATGGAAGAGCACCATAATCTCTAACAGGGCTATGTATTGGAGGAAAAAAATTCATGCGGCGATCAAACTCCTCATGAGGACCAGCAGGCCTACGTGTTTCCAACATATCTATCATATGGTTTTCTGGACCAGGCATATTAGCTGGAAAAGGTCCAGTTTGGCCTGCCACAAAAGGACCAGGAATCCCATCAAGCCTAGGCAATGGTCTATCAAAAGGCCTAGTCAACATGTCAGAACCAGTCTGCTGCCAGCCTCTATCATGGGGCCTTGATGAATTGTAACTCTCAAAGTTCCGCACGTCTTTAGCATCTAAATGGGGTGGCCTAGGGAATTGTTTCAAATCTTCTTCGAATTCCCTATGACCTACATTGTGTCTGCCAGGATCAAGTGGAAAATTCCTTGGCATCCCATCCTTGGGCCATGGTTGGAATCCTTCATCAGGGAAAAGCTTAAATCTGTCTCCAGCCAATCCATGAGCAAAAGTAGGATCATGCATGCTATCTACTTGCATTTTTCCTGGAATCCCGTTAGCTTTGATCAGATTTGACTTTCCAAGGGGATCAAGTCTGACATCTGAAAACCCAGGCCTCCTAGTGCCATACATATCAGGTTCTGACGCATTTGATAGTCCAAGATGAGAGGGACCTCCACAATCTTCAGAATGAAATGGAGGTCCTCTTGGCATCAGACTCGAGGTATTAAAAGCTCCAGAGTTGGGCACAAGCTGAGGAGGTTGTGAAACTCTAACACCACCATGAAGCTGGCTTTGACCTTGTCCTTGAGGAGTTATTGCCTGTTCTGAAAACCCATGCTGTGGAAATCCAACATGTCCAGGAAGCCTACCTGTGGGGGGAACCACTGGACCAGGAGGATCGCCATGAGGTGTATCAGAATGATACCCGCCACCATATCCTTGTTCAGTAGGAGGCTTAAATGACCCTTGTGCGACTGAAGGCTGCCCCTGAAGAGGAAGATGCTCAGGAAAACTCTGGAAAGAGGACCTCATCTGGCCAGATGCTATGTTTTGCCCAGGCACCTGGCTATGAGGTATTCTATCTTGACTAACCCCAGGATGTGGAATATGATGAGGCAACATTCTATCTGGTGCTGAGAATCTAGTGGTTGCAGCTGTTGCATTTGAAGGATGGGCATAGGGAATTTGTTGTGGTGGGTAGCCCTCCTTACCTGGCAGAGGACCTGACAAGGGAACAGTTTGTGGTGTGCCCAAAACTGGACCATTCCAAGCTAACTGAGAAGAATTCTTATCCATATAACCAGGCTGGAAAGGTGATGGAGCAGAATGTTGAAGAGTTGATTGTTGCAGATGGCCTCTCTCCGGATCTGGCAGCTGCTGGGGTTTAGTTTTATTAGAAAACTGCTCAGCATTCAGGCTTTCACTTAAGCCAAATGACTCCTTAGATTCAGAAGCTAAAGAGGAATGCTTGTGGATACTGGCATCAGAAGATAAATTTGCACCTCGAACTTCAGAAGGCGCACCAGCCTCTTCAGCAGGTTTAGTTTCTATACTTTGATTTTCCCCTGCATTTCCATCATTAGGAACATCTGATCTCTGATTACCATCTACCAAATCCGCTATTTCCATATTAACTCCATGCTTATGCTCAGTGGGCTCCATACCTTCCTCTTCAAGAAGTGCTGAAGGCATTTCTGATTGCTTATCATTGTCCTTCCTGTCACCACCAGTATTTCTATCTGCTTCTAACTCTGAGTGACTGATCTTTGTGACAGAAATTTCATTGTGGTGCCTTCCATCAGCACTATTGGCAACTGATTCTGGTGACAATTCCACAAAAATTCCCATTTTGTCTAGCAGTCCTGAATTTGGAGGACCAGCTGAAGGCATTGAAACTGCTTGGCCACCCGACTGTAAAAGATGAAACTCAGGTGTTGCAGTTTGAGTAGGACCAGGATGTGCCATGTTGCCATGATTTGGTGATTGCTGATTTAAAGCAGGTTGTGCAACCTTGCCTGAACCACCAGAAAACTGTCGGATTGATTGATGTGGCAAGGTGTTTGCTGTCGACGGTCTCATGGATGTTTGATGTACTGCCATACTTTGAGCTGACAAACCATGAGGCTGTGCAGAACTGTCTTGACTGTGCTGTGGACCCTGAGGATGCATTTGCTGCTGTGATGAAACCATAGTTTGTGGAAATTGCTGGCCAGGAAGCAAATGACCATGAGATTGCTGAGGGGGCAAAACGTGTTGCTGTACTTGGGTATGCATTCCAGGATGCTGGTGCATCTGTTGCACATGCTGATTAGCTGGAAGATGAGGTTGTTGTTTTGTATGAGTAGGTCTCTGCGGTGGCAGCATTGATTGTTGCTGGAATTGCATTGGCATATAACCAGAGGGTGGAGGCACCTGCAATGGTTGTTGAGGGGGAAACTGGTTTGGCATTTGAACCAGTTGTTGCTGAGGAACCTGCTGGGGCTGTACAATCATGGGATGTTGTGGTGGGGCACCAGGTTGAGCTTGCTGATATGGCTGATGTCCTGTTACAGGATGAGTTGGTTGAGGTTGCGCAGTTGGCTGGGGTTGCATTTGTTGATTGGCACTAGGATGTTGGGGGTGCATTTGCTGTGGCATTGGTGGCTGTTGGAGAGCAGTAGGACGGGCCTGGGGTGGATGAGGATGCTGTTGAGGGAGAGATTGTAGATGTTGATGTGAATGGAGTGGTTGTTGATGTGACTGGAGTGGTTGTTGATGTGGAGGTACCTGCATCTGTTGTGGCGGTTGCAGCTGAGCAAATTGTGTCTGTGCTGGCTGCACAAATTGCTGCCCTGTTATCTGTGGCTGAGGTAGCTGGTTAGTTTGTGGCTGTACCTGAGTGTAAGGCTGCTGGCCAGCCATGGTAGGTTGATGAACTTGCATTTGCATGAGCTGTGTGCCAGGTTGTGGTTGCACTTGGGGTTGAGGTTGTGGAAGTGCCTGCTGAATTGGCACCAAAGGCTGCTGGTGTTGCATTTGAGCTGCCTGGGCTTGTGGTTGAGGCTGACTTAGAGATTGGGTATGGACCTGAGGTTGAAGTTGAGGCTGCACATATGACGAAGTTTGCTGCTGTCCTTGTATTGCAGGCTGAGTTTGTGCTTGTGGTTGACCATACTGTGGGTATGGCTGCTGTTGATACTGAGTATACTGTTGGTAATTCTGCTGGTAAGGGTCATAGCCAGGATACATCTGATAATACTGTTGATATTGCTGCAATTGCTGCTGCTGATACCATTGTTGTGTAGGCAGCTGTGAAGCAGGTTGTGCATAGGCAGTTGCATAAGCTTGGGTTTGGCTTTGAGAAGCAACAGCAGGTGCAGTAGTAGATATAGCAGACACAGCAGGAGCAGCAGCAGCTGAAGGTGCTGTTGGAGCAGATGCAGAAGCATGTGCAGGAATGGTTGCAGTAGCTGTGACAACAGCCGATCCAGGAGTTGGTGCAGATGTAATAGCTGGATCCTGGGAAACAGTTTGGCTAACTGTCGAAGAAACTTGAGCCTGACTATTATCTAATTGTTGCGCTTGGGGTTGCAAGCCCTGCAATATGCACATTATTTAAGAAAATAGCAGACAGCTTATTGATTTCTTTAAAAAGAAATGGAATCAAGGAAAAGATTTTCAAGACTCACAGGGCATATTTGAGTATGCTCTTGTACTTGTCGGTGTATAATTTGAGTGCCACATCTATTGCATACAACAGGTGAGTTTCCAAAAGTACAACTAGCGCAATGTGAAATGCATTCAGACAATGTTCCCTGCCATTGACACCCACTTCTTTGATAGAGACAGTTGACTGCCACTTTGCCAATGGTCTCCCCAAGAGCTTTGTTTGATTCAGTAAGTGGCTGAACACAAAATCATGTGTTCATAAGCAGAGAAAAAAAGAGCAATCCTTTGGGACTTTGCATAAGAAAAAATAAGTGAGAAAGAAGGTACCTTGGAGTCTGCTTCAGTCACCAGATACCCATCATATGGGCAAGCATGTGTAGTAGCTGCGATGTAGGATAAGCATGGTTTGCAGTACAAATGGGTGCACTGAGATTGTAAAGCTTCACTAGGGTAGATTAGCGTGCGGCAAACAGGGCAAAAATATTCACCAGGAAGGCATTGGATATTCACTATACACTCATTATCGAAACCCATTCTGCAAATAAATCTAATCAGATTGAGGTCACTGATATCTAACTGGCATGCAAGGTCAAAATCTCAGAAGTAATACACCCACAAATGCAAGTAAAAAAGAAGCTAACTATGAAAGAAAACCATACCGCATTAGACATTTAATTTTTGTCTGCACAGAGGTACCGCCAATGACTTTCAAGGTACTTAAAAGTGTTAACCCTATCTTTGAGGATAATTTCATGCATCTAATAACCAACCATTAACGCAAGAAATACGAAAAGCACAGGATTACCACAAAGATGAAAAAAAACACAAATAAAAGACCAAAAACTCTTGAATATTGATCCTAATAAAAAATAAATAAATTCAATATAGTGATCACTAATAACGGAAGTAAGAGAGAAAAGAAAAAAAAAAAGAAAACAATCAAATGCTTAGTGTTTATTTGGTAGGAAAGTACGAGAGGAATTTGATTTTTTCCAATTCCTCCATTTTAGTGCAAAAAAGGAGGTGAGTTTTTAATAACGTTTCAGTATCCAAAAACACAGAAGTACTGTCATTTCTTGTGTTTTGATTCCACCAATGAAAGAAATAGAATCGCAAGACAATATGTTTCATTTATTTTCTCTTCCCGTTACTTCTACTTCTTTTCCCTCAAATTTCTTCCGCATAAAAAAATTTGCCGATCGTCCCAGAAACATCTATGGTCGAACCCATGGAAGAGGTGCAACATCAGTAGGTCACAACACTACCGCACCAACGAGAAATCACGGACATCCCGAGATCCTAAAACTGAATCCTGTTCGAGTCAGAAGTTTTTCTCAACGGGGAAGAACCATCGAAGCCATACCTTCACAGAGATCAGAATGAATCGAAGGAGGAGAAAGGACGAGGAGCGATACCTCGATATTCTAGCGACGGGTGCAGACAGGCCAGATTCTGAAAGAACGCTTAAACCCTAGACGGGAGAGCGGCTGCGTGAACAAGAAGGCTAAAGGTCGGCGCTGGCTGAAGAGAGGATGAGTCGGAGAGAGAGAATAGAGAGAGAGAGAGAGAGAGAGTCGGGCTTGCAAGGGCGTGGCGTGGGGCAAAGAAGAGTACGGGAGAAGATGGTGCCGGTTCAACCTAAAGACTTCATTTCTTGGGAAGCATCTGAGGGTTACGATTGCTCGATTGTGAATGTAAACGGTTACGATCTACTGTCAGGTAGGGACGGAAATAAACTGCTGTGTTCACCCCGTCGACGCGTTGATGGAATAGATAAAACAATCCTCGACGTGCGGATGGAGGAAGTAAAACAATCGAACGGAGGAAAAGGCCGGGGCGCAACTCCAATGACGGTGACTTTCGGCCTGCCAACGAGCCTCAAGCGGCGTCTCTTTATTGTTCGCCCCGAGGCTAGTGTCACGATGATAAAAAAAATGAAATATTAGTCTTAATATTTTTATGATTAATTTTTTTTAAAATTAATACGAATAAAATAAATTATGAATAATTATTAATTTATAATCATAAATATTCTTTAATATTTTTATAAATTCATTTTAAAATTAATACGGAGAAGATAAATTATGGGACTAGTCTAATTAGTCCGAATAATGATCAATGTATGGAAGAGAATAGGAATTTGACTGCTAATCAAGATTTGACACTCAAATCTCATAATGATAACATTCCATGTATTAGCATCAGTTCATCTCATGAGAACATGAATAATTATTAATTCAAGATGGCATAAGGTGAAATGTTCGTCTCTAGCGCTCTCGTCAATTCGTTCCAAGATCAATACAGAGGAGATAAATCACGAGGGCTAGTCTAGTTAGTCCGAACAATAATCAATACATGGGAGAGAATAAAAACCTTATTATTAATTATGATTTAACCCTTAAATCTCATGATAATAATATTTCATGTATTAACTATCAGTTCAAATAATATACGAAGAAAAATAATAATCTGATTATTAATTAATATTTGATTTTAAATTTTAGTATTGTAATGTCTCATATAATAATTAATAATTTATCTTTAAAAAAAAATCTTGATATCGAATTTAATGAAATATTTAATACTCAAGTCTCATATAATAATTAATAATTTATCTTTAAAAAAAAATCTTGATATCGAATTTAATGAAATATTTAATACTCAAATCTCATGATAATAACATTTCATGTATTAGTATGAGTTTATCTTTTATCCCACGAGGTCATGAATAATTATTAATTCAAGGTGACATAAAACGAAATGCTCATCCCCAGCGCTCTCGTCAGTTTCTTCCAGGATCAATACGGAAGAGGTAAATCACGGAGGCTAGTCTAGCTAGCCCGAATAATAATCAAAGCATGAGAGAGGGTAGAAACCTGATTTGACCCTCAAACCTCGTTATAAAAATATTTTATATATTAATCATCAATTCAAGGTGGCAAAAAGCGAAACGCTCGCCCCCAGCGCCCCCGTCAGCTCGTCCCAGAACCAACACGGAGGAGGTAAATCTAGCTCAAACAATGACTAGTATACAAGGGAGGGCAGAAACCTGGCTACTAGTCAGGATTTGACCTTCAGATTTCATGATGACAACACCTCATGCACTAACCATCAGCTCATCCCGTGGGGATCAATTGAAATAATATATGAAAAAGAATAATAATCTGATTATTAATTAAAATTTAATTTTAAATTTTAGTATTGTAATGTCTCGTATAATAATTAATAATTTATCTAAAAAGAAAATAAATCATGATTTCGAATATAATGAAAAGATTTTGATGGTCAAATTATGTAGTAAAAAGATGAAGTATTCATCCTAACATATTTGTTAATTTATTCTAGAATTAATAAAAAAAAGATAAATTATAATTATTAAAAAGATAAATAAATATGAAAGTAAATTATATGAGATAGAGATTTATACCCAATCAATTTTAAGATTTAACTCCTGCACATCTCTATTTATTTATCACCGTGCGCCCTTGACGGCCAAATCATGCATCGTAGTTTGGTTGCAACTTCTAAGCTCACCGCCTCCGTAACTGTGAGCTCATGCTGCAATTTGCAACTAGGCCTAAAAGCTTATAGGATTCATCATTCATCTTGATTTATAGGAAAAAGCAAGAAAATTGTTCCACTCAATTTCAATTTTAGACAAACTAAAAATGCATTTTAAGTCTCATGCAGTTCATTTTTTTCTTCTGTCCATGTTTTTAAATGAATGAGCAAAATTTATTAACGATGACGATAAAATAAAATTTTCTCGTTTTATTAGAAGACGTAAAAATAGTAAACAGTTTGTATTTAATTTTGTAATTGGTTTCCTCTTTTTTTTTTAAGTAAAAGAACTATGACTCATCCATTTCATGAGAAATATAAATAAAATTTTATTTTATTTTATTTCTCACTTAGATCAGGGATGAGAAGTTAGTCTTTTTTTTAAAAAAAATATAAATCGATTTGATTTTGGTTTTGAATTTTAAAAATTAATTAAATCGATTAAATTATTATTTTATAAAAAACTAAAAAAAATATTTTTTTATTAAATCGATTAATTTTTTATTTAAAAATTTTAATATTATTTTATTTTTTTTAAAATTAATTAATTCATCAGTTACCAACAAATTAATTAATTTTATATCGATTCGATTTATTAAATTTTAATGATAAAATTTGATCATTTTGAATAGTTGAATTCGGTTGATTTAATTTTAACTAAATGATCAACCTTTAATGATATAATTCTAATAATTAATACGGGCATCTTAACCAAACTAAACAAAATTTATCTGAATTAAAAAATAATAATTTATTATTTTTTTATAAGTAAATTGTATATAGTAAAATAAAACAATAGCATTACTTGAAGATAAGTAACATTTCATGATTTACATAATATCAAATTAAAGAATAATTTCAAATGAATTTGTACACTCCCAACGTCAATTGCTTTATCTAGGAAGGAGCAACTTAGTGGTGGAGTTGGCTATGGCTGGATTGATGGCTTGAAAGATCATGACAATGAACATGTTTCAGATGCCATGTCACTGAATGGAAGCTTTGTTTATCCAGATAATACTTCAGTTTCTGGTGAGCTATAACTTGATTCACAAAGTACCAGTTTTGACCATGATGACGGAGGAGATTATAGAAATTCAATCAATTTTGATAAGGAGGTTAAAGTCCATAATTATTAGTAGATTTTTTTTATTTAATGTCAGATAATCTTCTTCCTAGTTACTATTTGATATTATTTTAAACTCGAAACGAATTCTTTTCAATCCAAGATGCAGGAGGATCCAAATATTTTTTTATTATTTTTAGTAATTTTTAGACTTTTTATTATTTAGGGTATTTTTGGTATTTTTTATTTTTTGGTAATTTCAGTTTTTTAATATTTAAGATAATTTTTGATAATTTTTATCTTTTATATTTTTAGATTTTTGGTGCGTTTAGAGATTTTAGAATTATGAGTTAGGATTCTTTTTTTTTCTTTACAAGTTAAGAATTGGAGTTTATATATTGGTATTTATTTCTTTTCCTTGTGTTAGGATTGAAGTTTATATAAGAATCATATTTAATTATTTAAAAATAATCCTATGTTATTATATAAAAAAATTTCTTTTTGAAAAAATCTAGACGACGACGGTTATTTTTTCTTGTCTTCTCCTCAAACCCCCTCGTTATCATTACAAAAAACCAGGTAATTTAGCACGAATTCTGGGACGAATTTTAAAAACAAATTTGTTGCAAAAAATTTTGGGACGAAAATTCTTTCGTCTCTAAATTGTTGTCGCCAAATTCTGCAATTAAAACATTTAAAATCGATGCCAAATTTAGCGACTAAATTATAATTTTGTCGTCAAATGCATTGCAATTCTGCAACAAAAAATAACTTGTCGCAAAATTCTCAAACCCTAATCTGCGATGAAATTATAATTTCGTCCCAAATTTGACGACGAAATAGATTTTCGTTGTAAATTTGGTAACGAAAATAAATTCGTCGCCAAATGCGGGGCGGCTAGATTTGGCAACGAATAATAATTTCGTCGGAAAATCTGTAATGAATAAATATTTCGTAGCCAAATATGCAATGAATACGGAATTGACTCTGATATGATATTTAGGCAATTCTGCGACAAATCTTTTTCGTCCCAAAATTTCATCCTAGAATTTAGGGCGAATTATGGGACGCATAAAGATTCGTCCCAAAAATTTGATATCACAATAATTATGATAATTTGGCAATGAATTATTTTCATTGCCAAATTCATCCAAAATGAGAAAAAAAAAATACAGCAACATTCCATTTTTGTATTTTATCATGTTAATACAATACAATCTTATCCTCAACAATTAGAAACTTGTTTATAACACATCCAATACATACTATTTAATATTATCACATCTTATTCATAAGATACATATTCTATTTAACATATATCACACAAGCTACATATCATATTTAATATTGGAAACAAAATCTACAATAATACAAGTCCAAAGTTGTCAAAATAAAATCATACAAATAAACCAATAAACATATCAAATCCATACAAGTCATCATATCCAAAAATATCATTACATTCTCCAAGAAGTTAAACAAGTTAATTAAAATGAAAATATACAATCATCACCAACTCATCTTCTTCTTCCACAAAAACTTACTCTCTTTCCATACTTCTTTTCTTGCATAAAAAAAAACAAATAAACCTCAGCATCTTTATCATCTCCCCAATATAACATACAATCATCTCTGTAAACATAAATTCTTTCCACCAGAAATCTAATTTTTTTACAAGTAATTTCATACTGTAAAAATCAAGAGGCAATATGTGATCATGCGGCAATGCCTCTCCAATAGCTTGAACAAAATTATTAAAACAATCTTGTGACACATTATGTTCTGCCTTAACATTCAACAGTCTTGCGGTAAGAGATAATTTAGTATGAGTGTTACAACCAGCCCACAATGGTTCATCTGCAACACTTAAAACTTTCTGGAATTGGAGATATGCTTCATTATTCACATTTTCATTAACACATGATACTTGTACCTCTTCCAACGGTGATGCATAAGTAGTAAACATTTGCTCGACTGTCGGGAATCAAATTCAGACCCGCTGCATCAAATGTCATCCTTTGATATGAAAATTAATTGATCATAATAACTCTGATCCCCACTAACTGAGACTTATAAATTTTGTCCATAATCCAAATTAGATATGAACATTTCGTCATGACATGTCTAATTATATTAATTGGCGGTAAAACCAAATCTACAAAGAAGTTTTGACACTTTATCGCTCAGTAAATATTTATCATTGTGACACTTTCTGCACGAACATCTTATCTTATTCCCATTTATATACTAAACATTACTAAATGTAAAATTCAAAATTTATTTTAACCCATTCTTAAACTCATCAGTTAAACCTCGTCGTCCAAGTATATTCTTATTATACATTCAACTTCTTTCATTCTGCATTTTATCCGTTTTCAATATATTACAACATTAATTAAAAATAACTAGGCAACACACTAATGGTCAATATGTACTTAGTTCACGTACAAATAAAAAACTATAATAAAGAAAATAGAAACATGAGATAGTAAACTAAGCAAATATAGTATCAGAGTTTCATATAGGCGGTAGGAATTACCTA
>JBBUKS010487614.1:0-15735 GCA_038050645.1 Hedychium gardnerianum
ATACACCACGGTACTGTGCCTTGAATGTGTCCAGTGAGTTCGTCCATGATTAGTGTAAAAAGATAGGGACTTAGAGTAGATTCTTGATGTAATCCTATCTTTATTGGAAATGCTTCAGTTAACCCGCCTGAATGTTATATCTATATAAGATAATGTTAAAAGTGTACAACTTCAAATGCAATACAATGTATGAACTTAAATATATAGTTGTCTTATCTTCTTTTCCTTCGTCTCCTTTCTCCTCCACTAGCACTATTTATATCAAAACATCAATACAATGCCAAAATAGTATTGTTCGAGTCAAAGACCGAAACTTCGGCATGGTTTGAGATTTTAAATCTTGCTCCTACTACCTTCCCCCCCCCTTATTCTTCTTCATCTTCTTCTTGATTAGCGTTGTCTAACACCATCTCATGCCAACACACTCTATGAGTCTACACTCAATGATTATCCTAGGAATGAGATTTCACACCTTAACTCAATCCTCTCCTTTCACTTACTAAGAGACTCACAAATAAGGGTTAAAATTGGTTGAACCTCTTCCTCTCTCTTCTTTTCCTCAATCCTCCATCCAAACACACTCTAAAAATTATGTAGTTTTTCTAAAAAGAATTCAAACATTTAGATCTTTGGCCACTTTTTTCTAGTAATGACAATACTTTCAAGAAGTATGGCTATTTTATCACAATTATAAGTTTGGTAGAAAATAGGTGTCATATGCTAAGTGCCATTACTTGAGCTAGTAATAGGCTACACTTGAAAGAAAATTGGTATGCAATTAAAACTTTTTAAAGTTCAAGCTAGATATGAAATAATCCTAAAAATATGTTCGATGTCCTTTAAATAGCCCTCTATCTTAATCAGGTTCCCTCACTTTCCAACTACAGATAGACTTTGCATATAGAGTTCTTGCTACTATTTTCATTCTTTCTCACCAGACACCTATATGATACTGGCTAAGAAGAAGCAAAATTTTAGCATTACTAATGATGGCTAAAACGCGAACCTTGTTAGAGCTTTGATATTTGATTGGAACCATATTATTTTGGTATCATGCTAATGTTCCATATATGGTGTTAGTGATGAACCTGGAGGTGGAAGGAAGAATGAGATGATGAAGTGAAAAAAAGATAGACAACTATAAGTTCTAACTTTGTGTACTATC
Organism: Hedychium gardnerianum; assembly: GCA_038050645.1. Lineage (NCBI taxonomy): Eukaryota > Viridiplantae > Streptophyta > Magnoliopsida > Zingiberales > Zingiberaceae > Hedychium > Hedychium gardnerianum. Next base: position 1,166 of record JBBUKS010487614.1, read on the forward strand.
TTAAATGATATAATTTTGACATTACTTATATAAACATAGACTAAAAATAAATAAATAAAATATTATTTTAATTTATCTTAACCTGTGTTGTAACATGCCAAGGTGTGTCGAGTGTTGGCATGACATAATACTCATCAATATAATTGACATAGTGACATGAATGATATTATCTATGTGTTTGACATAGTTACACGAATGATATTATCTATGTGCCGAGTAGTAATGAGTTTCGGTGATTTTTTGGAATGATAGTTTCAATCGTGTCACTCGGCATGGTATGAAGTTTCAAACTATGGTCTAATCAAACTTGTTTTTGTTCTTTAAATGAAATTAGATAAAAAAATAACGCATTTGACTTTTACTGTATGCTGAGAGAGATATTTCTCATCTGTCCACCAACATCTAGAGTCCTTTAGGTTTTTAAATCTTCTTGCTCGCATAATTCAACACTATAGTGTCTTAAATTTGTGGGGACTCATAGTATTTAGTATTTACTTTACTTTTGTAAGTTATTTTCCTCTTTCTTTCCTTGTGATTTTTAAGGAAATCTTTATCGTTGATTGTGGTTCTCTTTGGTCATCTATTCCATCTAATAAAGTATGTTGTTGTTGAATCCTGCAAATGATACATTTCTATAAAATTTTAACTTGTGATTTATGTCATGATAGATGTTCTTTTATTCTTCACTAAAATATCTGTGTTTCTGTTTTTTTTTTTTGAAAAAAAATGCCAAATAATGAAGCAGCTGATATCTCATTTGCTGGTAGTCAGTCAATTGTTGGAATTCTTCCCCAGGCTGGTACGCCTTGCACTAGGTAGGAGATGTACATGCCTCTCTCCTGTCTGCTCAAACTTCAAAGTACTCCTTCTATCACATGGATAATAAGAAAAAATTTGCTGCTATCTGAAGAGACATGTTAACAATGTAATTTTTTTAATTGAATATCACTATTAGCATCCCAAACTAGGTATATTGCATGTTTGTCTAAAATTGGCTGTTCTTTTTCTCTTGAATGCAGTCCATGCCAGTTTTAACCAATACGTGTCTATGAGAACTGGAAAAATCTCATGTTATGGATATCCTTGAATGTTTATTATACTTATGTTTGAGAAATGTAATACAAAGACTTCTAGATACTAGATGAAGAAGAATTTTTGTTTGTAAATGTTAAAAATATCAATACTATGTGAAGTTGTGCACTTCAATGATGAATACAGTTAGGCATTTAGCAATGTTAAAAATATTGATACTATTTTCAAGTTTCAACGACAAGGAGATACTAATGGAAATATAATTTGAACAACAGTCAACAACAAACTGTGTCTAAGTCAACAAAACACTATTGCTCGTAATATCCTATCCTGCCAATTGACTCTATAGAACACTATTGCTTGTAATATCCAGAAATGAGTCAATATTTATTTCTTATAAATATTGAGATTAGTTAAATGTAACTGCATTGTATAATAAAAATATGAAAGGAATGCTATGAACATATTCAAAGCTAAAACTCGATAAATTAAAATGACCAAGTTGAAGGTTTAAGCTATCAATGAAGATTAAAGTAAATCTTGCTTAACATAATAAATGTCGAAGAGACTTATTGCCAACAATATTGCCTCGCATATATCTCATTGATGGATGAAGTTTCATGCAACTGAACTCAAATTGTTAGGACACATGGTTTGTTGCTCTTGTTTCACAAGTATCCAGAGTCTGTCATATGCTAACCTTTATAAGAAGCTTATTTGTGTTTCTAATTTCAAATCTTCAGATGATTCCACTGTCTTGCATTAGTTGGTAAACAAGGGTTTGTTTGCCTCTGCCTTTTAGATTTTATGAGATGCTTCTATGTTAAGTTAGAAGGTTTCTTGGCTGTGACTCTAAAATTGAGTGTGACCAATTGCCATTTTCTTTTTATGTGCTTTTGCCATTTTATTATCTCAGAGATTTCATATTGGTAAATTGTTCACTCCACTGCAGAATGCTGGTTGCATATGAAAAGGGACTACTAGTTCTTTGGGATGTCAACAAAAGAGAAGTTGTTAGTTCTGGAGGTCAGAGTGCTCTGAAGGTAAGGGTTGCTGATGGCATTGATTCTCTTACTGGAACTGGTGATTACATTGAAAGCATGGTAGCCAATCATGAAGAAGAAAATGAAATTTGTTCTCTTTGCTGGGTATCTGCTAATAATTCCATCGCTGCTGTGGGTTACATTAATGGAGATGTGTTGTTGTGGGACTTCACATCTAATTCCTCAACAAAAAGGCAACAACCTGGGAAACAGTCCAATAATGTGGTTAAGCTGCAACTGGCATCAGCAGAACGTAGGCTTCCTGTCATTGTCTTACACTGGTCAGCCAATTCCAAAGGAAGTAATGAAACAGGAGGGCAGCTTTTTATCTATGGTGGTGATGAGATTGGATCTGAAGAAGTTTTGGCAGTATTTCCTTTTCCATTTTCTGAATTTTGTGTTTCTTACTTTGCTTTATTATATAACTAAAAATTTATATCATCCTCCTATTCATGACATGTTTAGAAGTTTTAATGAATTTTCTCAGTTCTAAGGCTGTTTTTTTAAGAAACCCGTATTTACACTATTAGTTTGCTCATTTATATTAATTGTAAAAAAAATAATCTTGGTTGAATAAGATAGCATATTTTTATCATACAATAACAACAACAATCAAGCATTTATCCTACTAAGTTGGGTTATATTGATCCTCCTACACTATTGAGCTTGATCCTCTATTATATCCTCATCCTCATCCATATTTAATTTTATTTTTTTTTACCAATACTAACTAAGTTTTCTTTGGTCTCCCTCTTCTTCGATTGATGTGTGTATTTGTTATGCTCTCACATCGCCTAAAGAGGGTATTTATTGATTGCATAAGTACATATTCATATCATTTTAAATCTATTTCTTGGAGTTTCCCCCCAAAATGTGCAATCCCGACTCTCTTAAATGGTCTCATTTTTTATCCCCTATCTATCCTTATATCTACAAATCCATTTTAATATACACATCACTTTCATCTTTTACTAGTGTGTTCGCTTCATAGTGCAACATTCAATTCTATATAACATAGTAACCACCTTTAGAGGTATCTTATTATCACAAAGAACACCTGCTTCTTTCATTTCAACCATTCTATTTGCATTGTATGTAATACATACCTATCAACCCTCCATCCTTTTATAAAAATGATTCTAAATATTTAAAACTTTCAGTTATAGTTCATCTCCTGCCTTAATAATTGTCTTGCTACGTTTACCACGGCTAAACTTAAATTTTATATTTTTTGTCTTTATTATGTTAAGCCTAAAATCTTAAACTTCCAATATCTTCCGTCAAGATTTGAGCTTAATATTTACTCTCTTATCAACTAAAACAATGCTATTTCTAAACAACATGCATCATGGTAATGTGTCTAGTGAGTTCATTCATAACTAGTGTAAAAAAATATGAACTTAGAACTGATCCTTGATATAATCCTATTTTTATAGAAAACCCTTAGTTAATCCATAAATCTTCACTTTCGTCATTATATTCTTATACATATCCTTAATTATTTCAATATACGTTATGACAATACCTTTTTTCTATATTTCTTTATATATTTCACTCGGGACTCTATCATACGTATTTTTTCTAAGTAAATAAATATCATGTGCAAGCCATGCTTCTTTTCTGATACTTTTCAATGTGTGAGAAGATGTATAACTTTTATCGTCTATCTTTCTAGTATGAATCCAAATTGATTTTCAGTTACCTTGATCTTCTTCCTTAATCTTTTTTCATCACTCTTTCTCAAAGTTTCATGACATAGCTCATTAGCTTAATGCTCAAATAATCTGCACAATTTTGTATTGTCTCCTTTGTTTTTATACAGGGAAACTAGAGTATTTATCCTCATCTTTTTCAATATTTGCAATGCAGGTAAGATTTCGTACAATAGACCCTTCCCAGGACCTTACATTAGTATGAATTTCATGCGCCGAGCTGCCCTTTAATATCAAGTTGAACAACTTCACAAGTCATTTAATACCCTGCTTTCCTAGGCACTATCATACCTTTATGAGCCCAACTGTTTTTTCATTTTTATCCCATTTAATGCCTCTTCTATTCTGAAATTTGGTTTCTCTAATCAAAAATTAATTTCTATACTCTTCTTACCTACTTAAATTTTCTATGTTAAGTTGAACACCTAAATTTTCATTAAAAATTGATGAAAATACTTCTTTCATTACTCTATTTTTTCATCCTTCACTAGTACCTTATTGGATTAATCTTTAATGTATTTTATTTAGCTAAGATCTCTTATTTCTCTCTCTCACTTTAGCTATTCTATAGATGTCGTTTTACTCTTTTTCTATATTAAGTTGTCGATACAAGCATTATGTACTTCATTTCACCACTAAACTTTTTTATTTAGCGGTGTTCATGCTCTTGACTCACTGAGTAAAATATTGGCGAATGTTTTCAAATTTGACATCATCATTTCGCATGTCGTATTTGAGTCACTATATAATTCTCTATACTTGTGTTCCTACCCTCTCCTTAAAGATATTTTACTTCCCATCCTTTAACTTCCATCATTTATCCTAGGATCCATGCACATTTTTCTTCTATTGATACTATGCTTAAGATGCATATCTAACATCATTAACCTATGTTTGGTGATTAAGTTTTTCCCAGAGATGACCTTGTAATCTTTAAAAACAATGCTATCATAAAAGTCAATTTGCAACTTATTGTTTTCACTTTTGAACGTAATGAGCGTTCTTCTCACTTGAAAATCATATTAGTTATTATAAGTTTATATGCTATCGCGAAATTCAATATAATTTTTCCTTTTTCATTTCTTTTTCAAAATCATAACCCATGCACCCTATCATATTGTTTATTTCTTAATCGTACATGCACATTTAGATTTCCTCCTATTAAAATCATTCGTTTGTTAGAATTTTCTATACTTTCTCATCTAGGTATTTTCAAAATCTAAGACTATTTCCTATAATGTTTGTTATTATCCAACTTAGAATGTGAATACTCTTGTACATTTAACATTATACCCAAATTCTCATGGAGATGTAGTGATCTGGCCAAGATGTTGCATTCGGATCTTGCAACATGTTCTTTCTAAGGAACAACCTAACATTAGCATAATAGTTTGATGTATCTATGTATAAATTTACCTATGTTTTAACATTGACTGACAACCTAACGTAACCCCTCTCTATTCGGGCTTGGAACTGACCATGTGGAATTTATTCGCCATGAGTGGAGTTAGTATGTTTTCCATCATTGTATATATTAGATATCTAAAGATTAATTCTTTACTATCATCATGTCTTTTCCACATAAGGCTTGCTTTGATTTGGTTTCAGCCAATTGCATGTTTTTTTGTGTTCTTGACTCATCTTTCTAGAATCTAAATATCACATAAGTTAGCATATAGTTAGATAATAGAAAATTATTTACTCAAATAATCCTTTTAGGTTGTAATAGCATGTAAGGGTATTCTCTTTAATAAGGCATGCCAAAAGTGGAAGGAACTATTCAAAATTCTTTAAACTAGGAATTTAAATCCAGAAGTTTGTTGAATTACGTGTTAGGGATGATGCCCCCAAACACAATTAAATTATAAAACAAAATCACTATATAATACAATTGTATATTGTATTAAAAAGATTATTCTTTTATCAATGACCTCGTTGAGTTAGTGTGAATCATAGGTTGTAAAAAAGATATATTATTTTTTTTGTATAAGTAAAATAGTATAGCACAAATCAGGAGTACAAGAATTGACTTTTAGGAGCTACTTATGTTCAACATGGTGTTAGATCCGAGTATACTCCCAAAGACTGATATACATGAATTTGCACTCCTAAAAACCTTTTCATTGTCTAATTGTCCCTCACCAAAGAAACTACTATTTCTAATCCTCTATACATAATGTATTATAGAAGACAAGGCAAGATGACGAGCCTTTGTCAACATCTTGCTCCCACGATAATATCTCCCCAAAACTCGCATCATTCGCCGATATGTGGACATCTTCTATCGCATGTGAAGTCAGTTTCTAATCCGCCTCCGTAACTCTGCTATAGGGGGCATCCAAAGAATAGATACTTCTGTGTCTCCAGCACATGTTTATAGAATGTACACTGCTGATCCTCCATCCTATCCTTTTTGTCTCTAGTGGGAAGACGCCTCTGTGCAGGGTAATGACTTTGCTATACATAAGTCTCCACACTATCTAGACCCATGACTTCTCGAACCACACCATCGTCCCTAGCAAATTAATTTGCAAGTCTCTGTCCTCTGTTGACCCAACAACTGATAATATAAGATCTCATATCTGCAACAAACGCTTGATTAGAGGGGAATCTGTCTGGGCTACTTCCCAAATCCATATGTCTGCATGCCTCAAGTAAGTATGGTGGACCCACTTTATCTAAAGTGCATCCTTCTTAGCTTGTATTCGCCATAGTACTTTAGCCAAGAGGGCTAAATTTCATGCACGCAAGTCTCGAAACCCCAAGTCACCTTCATCTTTGGGTTTGCACATATCTACCCATGACACTGGTGGGTGTTTAGAAATCCACATAAAAGACCTGCAATGCTGTAAATGCGATCAAGGATACCCAAGGGTATTGATAGAATAAATAACCAGAAGCACTCCACTCTCTGAAGCACTGAGGTAATAAGTTGCACTTTGCCAGCATATGATAGTATCTTCTGCGGCCAAGCATTCATCCTTCTGATCAGAGAATCAAGCAGGGGCTATAATCTGAGATTCGAAGACGCTCAGTAGCCAGTGAAATCCCGAGATATCTGAAAGACATGGAATCCTCTTGAAAGCCCGTGATGGAAAGCAGTTGTCTGCATGTCGTCTCATTAACTCTAGCCAGGTAAATACATGACTTCAATCTATTAACATGAAGTCTTGCGGTCGCTCCAAACTCCTGTAAGCAAGTGAACAATGTGCCACTGACGTTGCGTCACCCCTTCTGAAAAGGAGTAGATCATCCGCATAAGCCAAGTGAGTCAGTCTGAGGTGGGCATACCGTGGGTGAAACCTGAAGCCCGATCTGACTGCACACTGTTGTATCTGTCTCCCAGGGCGATACTGGGTCCTCCTATCGCAGTCCTCTGGCCCCTTTGAAAATCCCGAAGGTCCCACCATTGATGGCCAACGAGAATGAGATAGTAGTCACACATTTCATAATCCATGCTATAAACCACTCAGGAAAATTCAGTCAGTTTCATGTAAGAGATCTTAGTGCACTGAATTAAATGTCTTCTGGAGATCAATTTTCATAATGCATCTGGCAGAGATGTGTTTCCAAGACGATATTGTTGCTTTAGCAACATTACTACTTTAGTGATAGGAGAAACATGAGAAATCTTAAACATGTAGCGAATAAACATGTGATGTTGTTGAAACAATTATTAGTTGTTAGTGATATTGAGAATGGAATATTGTATGTGTTGATGAGATTGTTAGAGGATAACTCATTTCATTAGAGATGACTTGCCATAAAAAGTCATTTGGTAAGCTGCCTAATGTTTATAGGTTCTCAAATAGATGGATGCAAGTAATCCTTGGATTTGAGCTTACTAGTTATCTCATACAAAGTCTGAAATCTTGTATTGTGCCACGGGAAACGATCGAAACTTATGGTAAATTACCTAAACTCCATACCACACAACACATTCAATGTTTCTTTTCTTTGCTTCATCTTCTTCCTCCTTTAACCTCCAACCCTTCATCGGCACCATACATTCAAAGATCGAAACTTCGACATAGCTTGAGATTTTAAACCTTGATTTTATAAAAGGATTCATAGTTTAAAATCTCATACTGTATCAAGCAGCATGTTGAAATATTTCATTCTTATAAATTATTGAAATTCGATACTAATTGGTACAACTAATCTTTTTTATATATTGTGTTTATTATGTTGATAAGTATCGTGTCATACTCACATTTGACATCCCTTAACATGCTACAAAATGCATCAAATGAAATTGAAATAATATTTATTATTTTTTTGTAGCTTGCGTCTATATAATACAATGTCAAAACTATACCATTCTAAACGGAACACAAAGTCCTTAAATGATTTCTTTTTCATCTCCTGCCTCTTTCCCCCTTTAATTCTCCACCGATACCATATGTCGAAACATTATCACAGTATCAAAACAATATCGTTCCAATCAAAAGGCTGGAACTTTGACAAGGCTTGATATTTTGATCATTGAATGGTTTAATATATTTTGATGTTTGTTGAGTAGACCCTTAAAAGAGTTGCATATATGTTTACTTTTGGGCATGAGGAGATAATGAGAAATCAACAAAGACTTATTGCTCCTAGTCAAAGTATAATATATCACTCGACTAATGGATTTGTGGCCACATTAATTTTTAATCAATAACCACTTAGATTAAAGGGCAAAAATCAAAAGGGCGCCCTATTTTTTCCAAATCATCGAAGAGGTGTCCCACTTTGATTTTTATCAAAAGGGCACCCCACTAGCAACCCATGTACAATTACCCAACTGCCTCCGGTGCACTGATTCCATTATTATCTCTCGCCTATATTTTCCGTCTAAATCTTAAATCGGGGGCGCAGATGTGTAGCAACTAGGGTTTCGTAGCTGTTATAACGTGAATGATAGGTGAACAAGGTTGAATCAGCGTTATAGCAACTACGAAATCGTAACTGCTGCAACGTGAATGTTTTTGAACATGTTAAGTATGCGTTGTAGCAGCTATGAAATCATAGCAGCTACAATGCGCCTTGCTTCAGGATTTAGGCGGGAGATAATAATGGGAAAGTGTATTGGAGGGCAGTTGGGTAATTGTACATGGGTTGCTAGTAGGGTGGGACGCCCTTTTGATAAAAAATCAAAGTGGATGCCCTTTTGATAATTCAAAACAATAGGAGCACTCTTTTTGACTTTTGCCCTGGATTAAATCAATGTATAGTGAAAACTAACTGAGGAAACTACTTAGGTCAATATTCCTTTCAATGGCTTTATGATTGTATCAAATGAACTCTTGGATGTGTTCTAGTAGGACATACACCGATTGAAGTTTTAGGGGTAAGTTGTGATATGAGGTGATAATGAAACTATATTTCAGACTAACCACACAATGGAAAAGCTTTTGTGATATCTTCATTTTTATAATTGTTGTAATCTTGATGCCTTGCTAGAGGCTTATCACGACTTGATGTAAACTAATGAAGAAAAACTGTGTGCTCAAAGAGTTTATTCACTTAGATACACCGTCAACATGTCTAAGTGCTTATAGAGTGATACACATAAAGCATGATTTCAACATATGATGCAGGTAACATGAGAAGAATGATAAATAGGTGTTAATTATACTTGTTGATTAATAAATAATTAAGAGCTAGTTATGTTGATTGATTAGGGAATTTAATTAGAATAAATACGTGTAATTTATTCAATTAAATTTAGAGGGAGGATTACAGAATTAAAAGTTAATTTATGCAATACAAATTGATGAAGTGTTAGTTAAATTTTAGTTTGAATTTATTTAAGCTTAAATCAATTTTATAAGAGATGTAGAAAAACCAAAAAATAATTTTAGAGATAATTTTACACGTGTTGTGAAATTATTAAAATATTTAGAACCTTTAGTGTCATAAAAATTAATTAAATAAATAGTTCAAATAATTAGGATTATATCCTAATTAATCTCTGCTAATTAGTTGAGATCATCCAACAATAATTAACCCCACCATTCTCTCCTTGTGGTCATGAATGGACACTACTTTCTCTCTCTTTGCAATGGATCCCAACACCTCCGTGGTATGATTGGAGTTCCTGTTGCATGGATAATGTAGAGAACGTGCCTCCTTACATGACAAAAATGACAATTGTAAGCTAAAACTATTTTTCCATTTTATTATAGTATGGTTTGATTTAACATCGTAAAGAAGTTCACACACAAAAATCTATTCTACTCCAGTGTGCTATCTTGTGGTATGATGACCCCAATATTATTGCTCCTGAAAAAACCAAAATATAACCTTAAAATATGGATCCAAGACCAAAAATATTTTGAACATATTCTTTTAGTGTCGTGATGTAAAATGAAGGCAAAATTCATAAAGAACACTATCACCAACACCACTAACAAATTGTGCCTTTTAACTACTTTCAGTTGGTTAAATAGATCTTATTCTACAATTTACGGTTAGCAAAATCATCCGAGTCTGATTTGGATTAGTATTACCCGATGTTGATTCAATTCCGAGCAAGAAGTTAGACAAATTAGACACCTTTTTGGTTTGTTAAATCTTAATTAATTAAGGTTAAATTGGAGATAAATCTTAATTAATTAATAGTAATCAGTTGCGATGGAGAAATGTTGACCCCACCTAGTGGGATAAGGCTTGGTTGTTGTAGTAGTTGCAATGGAGAAATCAATTGAATTGGAATCATATTACTTTGATTTGGCTGATTTCTCCAAATCCCACTCAAGAATCTTTCTGGAATAACAAGTTTGGGGATTAAGGATGTCCAGACGTGTAGATCTAGATTTGGAATGGAGTTTTACTCATGATTTTGAGAAGCAAGATGCAAGAGAGATTTAACATGGTGCAGAGAAGGTAGGTTGACTTTGGTACTTGCATTTTAACATTAAAAATGAGGAAGAAAGGTGACATATTCTTTATCTTCATCGTGAGTTACCTTTTGTCCTCTTTGGGCATTCTCAATGACACAGACGAACAACATTCATCATTATTGTGGTCCTCTTCTAACCTATGTAACGTAGTTACAATAATTAATTGCTACAATGTAGTTACAATAATTAATTACATTTAAATAAGTCATAATTTAAAGAATTATTAAGTATGAAGAATTATTAATAATTATTAAATATTATTTTTTATTGATAATTAATTATTTTAAGTTAATTAATAGTTTAAAAATATTATTTATTTTAAATAATTAAATATATTAACCAAATTTGATTTAAATTTAGCTAATTTATCATAGAAGTAAGAAGTCATATCAACCATGGAGGCCTGAAAGTCTTTAATTCCTTAAATCCTATATACAAGAAAAAATGAGATAAAAAATTGTATTGATTTATTAATCATATAAACTATTTCTAACTCAGAAGAAAAAGTTAGACATTCTATAATTTTTAGTATTTGTATATATATATCAAATATTGATCCATGACATTAAGGTTGTTAGATATCTTTTATTGCTTAATTCAGTAAATATTATAATTTTGCTATTTTTTTATACCAATTCAGATTTTACTAATCCAATCAATTCGATTCGGTTCATACTTAGGGTTTTCAGTTTTCCGATACCAATACTGTCACCCCCATGCTGCGATTGACCTCGATATGAGACTATTATTAACCATTTAATTGTATAATAGACTTTCACATCTATAGTGTGTGGTGAATTAGTAAATGCAGAGATGGTTTTGTAATTGATTGCACCCTTTAAATTTTGTTTAGGGAGAATATGATAGAAGGCTGGGGAAAATTTGCTACTGCAACTAGAGGGAAGCTTTGAATAATTGGATGTAGAAAATTGATTTGCAATCATACTGTCAATGTACACAAATTAGAAAAGAAAAACCAACAGTGGTACAAGCTTGAAGCTCCTCAACTGAAAGTAACTTCCTTTGATGCCCATCTCCACTTTCTTGTTCTGAGTAAACTATAGAGTAAATTATAATCATATAGATGTCCCGCGGGCTGAATATTCTTTATCAGTCTTTGACTCTCGAAAATTTGTGAGTTTGGTTGTTGACAAAGTAAATGAATAAGCTTGTATATTAAATTACCCAGAGAAGTTTGGAGCTTCAGTAACAAGAATGTCACTTGATGTGTCAGGTTTGTTCTTCTTAACCGGAGAAACAGTTATTTTAGGTCAGGATAAATAGGATATTCCTTTTGTTCAAGCAATGCAACGATATGAGTCATTCATGCCACTGCATTACCTTCATTTGTCACTCATTTACTCATGCAGGTTCTTACTCTTGAATGGTCCTCTGGAGTAGAGACTTTAAAGTGCATCTCACGTGTGAACCTCAATCTTAATGGATCCTTTGCAGATATGATTCTGATCCCAAATGACAGTATATCAGACAGTTCCACTGCTGCTCTTTTTGTATTAACGAACCCTGGCCAGTTGAGTGTCTATGATGGTAATATCTTATCTGAGTTAAAATCTGATTGGGACCCATCTGTTTTTGCTGAAAATTTTCCGGTAGTGGTGCCTACCATTGATCCAAGTATGACTGTGAATAAACTTTGTTTGCTACCCAAAGGCAGCAACTCTTTAAAAGTTTTATTTAAGGTACCTTCCCACTTAGGCTTAGTTTAATTATTGTCTTTTAAATGCTATCCCATTCTTAACCTTATTCATTAAGGTTTTAAATATTTATAGAAATTTCGTATGGGAAGGTTACCTTCTCATACCTTATCTATGGGCACAAAGTGGCCTCTTACTGGTGGGGTTCCTCCTGAAGTGTCCTATGAAGATTATGAGGTTGAAAAATTTTTTATAGCTGGTTATCAAGATGGATCTGTGAGAATATGGGATGCTACATATTCTGTACTGGTTCCGATGTTTGTGTTAGAAGGAAAGGTTTGTGGCTTATCATTGCTATCTACAAGGACATGTGACATATCATGTCCAGAACTCATAGTCAGTCCTTCATTTTGCTAAATTCTTTAATTTTGTTATTTAACCACAGCTGCCAGCTATGGAAGTGGAGGTGACAATTCCTGCAGTAACAGCTGTTGCATTTTGTCCTTTGAGTATGACCTTGGCTATTGGCGATGAATGTGGTTTGGTTAGATCGTTTTCTAAATGTTTCTTTGATTTTGAGGCTTGAAGATCAGTTAATATGTGAGATCCTATTTTTTCTGTGATTATATAGGTTAGAATCTATAAACTTCAAGAAAACACCAATGGATCAAGCTTTCACTTTGTGACCCAGACAAACCAGGAAGGTAATATCCTCCCACAGCCCAATCAAAGCAAATTATTTGCATGTTAACTGTGAGATCCTGAGATGATTGATTTTCCTTCTGTAGTTCCTATTCTATGTTGATATTTGACCCTGTTCTTGATTTATTTTTTTTATCATCCGGATGCCAATAAAATTGAGAGGCTTCAATTTCCAAACAGAGGTAAGAAATTTTTTGGTTATTCTAACGACAGAATAAGTTAGATAGATTAACAGAATAGGTTAGATAGATTTTCCTTGTTACCCATGGGACACAAAACCTGTTCTCTTCTGTACCAAATTAGGAACAAGCATAGAGTCATGGATGTGTTGGATAAAACTAGTATGGAAAAGGCTGTATCATTCCCAAGTAGTTGCAGAAACGCATTACTCTTTACTGCAAGGTAACACAAAACCTTCCCCATGAATATATCCTCACAATGTTGGTTATTCAACAAGGGAAATGGCAAACTAATGTATCTACCCCACAGTTTACTTACCTATTTGCATTTTAAGGTGATGATTGATACTACGTTGTAATCTCTTATGATATCAACTTGTGTTTCCAATATATGATTGTGGTTTTTCTCCAGGTGCCATTAGTCCTAATTCCTAAGTATAGTTTGATCAATAATTTATTTATCAACTATCACCTTTCCATTTGATCCCTCAAATAAATGTTTCTCAAGTATCTTGTGCTTGACAAACTTAGCCTCCAAGATCTCTCTCTGAAATTTTAGCACCTAGGTTCGGACCTTGAGCATTTTAGCTTGAACTTTCGACACTTTGCTCAAAGTTATAGGCACTTGGGCCAAAGCGAGGCTTGGAGCCGAGTCATGAGCTGGAATCAAACCCACTAATAACCTTAGAGTTAGAGAATCAAGCAACCTTAGTAGAGAGGTGGAAGCCTCAGCTCAGTACAATGGTTCCTCAACCTCAAAGTGTAATCACCGAGGGATTCCCTCAGACATTCCTCCCTAAGTCCTTGTAATCCATCAAGCTAGACTCTATCTTTGTAGAAAGAACAAGAGGTTAGAAACATGAAAAAAAAAGCAAGGAAAATGACTTAGGCGCAAGATGCAACTCTGAGACTCTTGAAGAGTTACAACTTTGAGGTCCAACTCACTGAGGTTCTATAAGAATGTAGATAAGATGGTCTTTAGCCAATTGGTAGTTGGCATCCACATGCCCTTGGTGGTCAACTACATAGGCTTTTTAAATCTTAACTTTAAAAAATAACTATCTTATCTAAATCATGCACAAACTAGATAGAAACTAAAGGTTCCAAAAATGAGACATATGGGAGAGAGAAAATAGAAAAATAAATAATTCATATTTCTCTTTTATCTCTTTTTTAAAGATATCGACTCCTTTTCTTCACGTGTATTCTTTTTTTTTCTATAATACTTTTTAAACAATTCTTCTCTTTTTTGTTGGATCGTGGAATATGAGAGAGGGGAGGGGGGGGGGTGAATCTCGTTCGTTCGAAAATCTTTTCTTTTTACGTAAATCAAAGTTGCCGCGGAAAATAAATAAATGAA
>JBBUKS010487624.1:0-15734 GCA_038050645.1 Hedychium gardnerianum
TGTGGGGTTTCTCCTAAGGACTCCAAAGATGACTCCTGCACTGCCTCTTAAGGTAAGGATCACTACTTGAGGCATTTCCTTGGGTCGGGGAGACCTTTGGAAATGTACTTGTGGCGCTTCCGTTGATATGATAGACACTTCGCCAAGGGGAGATACGGGCGATGTTGATTATTGTGACCGCCCATGCAGCACCGCCCATACCATCGCGGCGACGAACTTATTGAAGTCTCCTGTTGCCATGGTGATGACATTAGGCGTGTTGGTGTCATCTATCTTAACGTCTTAATTCAGGTCTTAACTCAGTCTTCCCATAGACGACGCCCATAGACGACGCTAATTTGATCTTGCCTAGGAATATTGACGAATGAGCTATTGTTTGTAGACGTCGTTGTTGACTTTGACCGTCAATCGCTGGGCAACAAGAAGGGTTCGTAGAGAGAGATCTTCAAAACCTATCTAAAGGACGAACAAAGGAAGAAAGGGTTAGAGGGATGACCAGGGGATTCTCCAATACAGTCACTCCGATACTCAAGTTAGTATCCTGTGGGGTGAAGAAGATAAATAGTAGCTAGATTTGTGAATGCGTATGTGTACGTTCCTTGATCTGTGGGGGGCATGCGACTTTTTATAGAGTTGTGCTTGTCTGCCCACGTTCCTCATGTGCTCCGAGGTTTCTGCCCACGTTATTCCATTTCCTCATTATTTATTCGGAGTAAATATCTACGTTATCACGTCTTTTGCAGAATAACGATTACATTGTTCGCCTATGAGCAATGACTATTTGGTCCATGTGATGCGGAGGAGGCAATTCAGGCCAGAGAACCTTGGAGAGTCATGGAATCGTGGAGAGTAGGGAGCTAGGATGGTACGGAGTCGGAACCAGAGAGCCGGGGCTCTTAGGAGTCGGAGAATTTTGAAGAGTCAGGGTTGTTAGGAGCTGGGACTCGCTGGGAGTCGGGATGACACAGAGTCGGGAACCAAAGAGTCGGGGCTCTTAGGAGCCGGGGACAGCCAAGAGTCGAGATGACACGGAGCCGAGAACTAGAGAGTTAGGGACCGCTAGGAGTTGAGGTGGGAGTTAGGGTTGTATGGAGTCGAGGCTCGCTTGGAGTTGGGGGTGAACCAGCTTAGTAGGTTTGTTGACTTCCTTATCGTATGACACCTTTTAATTATCTCTCCTATCAATATATATTTTATTTATTATTACTTTTTATTTTATTTTTCATGATGATTTTTTTTAATCCTTGTATAAAATCAACATTTTATTTTAAACAAAGTTTTACCATGTAATCTTTAAACTTATCTCATTTCCAACACAAAAATCAATCAAAATTTTCTATTTTTAATTTTACGGAATTAAATTTGGCGCCCATCCGGAGGAGGCCCGCTGCCCGCGCACAGACCAAGCCAGGCCGAACGCCTGCCGTCTCTATTGTAAACCTCACCTTACAAACCGTCCCACACGCCGCCAAGTGTCTCACCCATTCCCCCTCTCTCAAAATCTACACTGTCCAATCCTCCATCGCTCCCCGACTTGCAAGACGCCCTCCGTCACCCACCTCGCACGGAATCCCAAACGCAAACCCCCGGAAGTATCGCGCGCCCTCTGCCTCCATTTTTCTTCCTCCCTCTTCTTCACTCGTCAAGGAACAGAGACGAAATAGAATCAGCATTGCAATATAAATTATTTTTTGTGAAATTCCTTGTTCGAGCTTCTCCTTCCAGATCTTCACGTACGTGTTTCTGTTCGTCATGAAATTCAAACTAAATGATCAAATTCTATCGTTCTCTCTCTCTATATATATATGACCCTAATTCATTTGATCTTCAGAAGAAGAGAAGCCAACGCGTCGAGCTTGCCATTAATGGATGGCGTCGCCTTCTTGATACGATCATGGCGAGTGCTTTAATTCTTCCTCTTTTTTCTTTGTTTTTCCATGGCAATTTTCGCTGAAACACTTCGATCGATTCTGTAAATACGAGCAGAGATGCCCGAAGCCGAAGTGCATATATAAAGAACAGAGATTCGAGCTGGGAGCCGACTTTTGATGGATCCTGCAAAGGGAGATGCAAAAGGTGAGAGGAAGGAGGAAGAAAAGCAAGCGAAGAGACGAGAATCGGTCTCGAGTAATTCCGACGGCGACGACGAAGACGAAGATGACTTCTTCCAGTTGGATCATGAGCTCACGAATCCTTTCTTGGGCCACGTTAACGATGGCGGCATAGTCGGATCAGGGGACGGCCATTTGAGCTCTCCCCCTGTTCAGATGATGTGGAGGTCGCCGGACGCGGCCGCTGATCCGAACCGGATTCCCTCTTCCATCTTCGCCGGGCCCTCGTCTCCAATGGAGTGGAGCGCGGCCTCGAACGAGTCGCTCTTCAGCATCCACGGCGGGAACTCGAGCTTCACCAGGGACCATGTCACGTTGATGGAGAAGTCCGGCGAGCTCAACCTCCCGGCGGAGGACCACCACCACCACCCTCCTCTTCCTCCTCCTCAAGCGCAGCTTCCTGCTGTGGCAGGCACGGAGACGGATAACGCCAAGAGCATCAAGGAGTTGGTGCAGGCAAACGCGGAGGAGCAGCAGCACCGGTCATCGGACTGCAGCGCGGTCAGCTACCAGTCGTTTGCGTTCCCGATGTATACCGCCGATCATCTCCGCCGCGCGCTCGATCGCTCGCGCATTAATTAATTACTTCGATTAATTAATCTGAAATTTAAACACTAATATTCCGATCGATCGCCCATTGTTGTCGAAAACAGATTGGCAGGCGAGGGAAGAACCTGCTCAGTGAAGGTGGAATCCGTACACCCATTCCGACCATCCAAGTCACAGAAGAAGCAACCTCCATTGGCGGCGGCGGCGCCAAACCCTGCCAGTCCTCCTCCTCCTCTTCCTTCTACTTCTCCGGCGAAGAAAAGCCAGTGGTTCCCGTGCGCTTGTGTGCCTTCCTTCTGTTCACAGGGTAATCAGTGAAGAAGAGACTTTGTGATCATCATCTTCATCTTCATCTTCTTTCTTGTGGAAGTTTTGAATAGATTTCCTATGGAAAAAAAGTTGGAACAAGACTCACAATTTGAAGGGCTTGGTTGGAATATACTAAAGAAGGGCGATGTTATTGTCACATTTTTTGTATGGAACTTAATTGTAAAATCACCTTAAAATGGCTTTGCTTTGCTAGTCATTGTGGCTTTCAGGGAATCACATTTTTATGGTCAATGAACAAACTTGTTTTGAGGTTCTATTGAAGTTTGAGAAGTATATTGCTCATTGACATGTTGTGGAGGCTCATAACTTATAGTTATGAACCAATTTAAGTTTCACTACTCGACTCATATTAAATAGTAGAGTAGATTTGAAGTCTTTAGTGTCAAATATTTAATGAAAAATTATTGAACCATATAGTCAAAGTTGTCTAATACCTAAATCACATAGGTAAAAACTATCAAATCATGTATCTAATTTTATTTTTATCCCTCCGTATTCACTCATGCCTTACCCAATCAATTGTTATAATGTAGCAATCGATTCGTGACATTATTCATCAGCACAGTAATGTCTCGAATCAATTGTTATATTGTAGTAATCAATTAAAATATCTAATTCGTATTCAAAAAATTATTGCTCTCAATATAACGTATGAAAATGATATACGAGGGTATGAATATAATAAGGAGAATTAGACGAACACATAAGACCTAATTTCATATCATTCCGAGCTCTCTAGGTTCATTAATTAGTTTTAGCTAAAATCGACTGATAGACCTAGAGAGCTCGGAATGATATAGAATCAAGTTCTATGTGTTCATCTAGTTCTCCTGATTATATCCAAGCCCTCTAACATCATTTCCATATGCCATATTAAGAGTAATAATTTTTTAAACATGAATGTGTCCGAATTGATAGATTCGTGTTCAAAAAATTACTGCTCTCAATATGATTTATGAAAATAATATTTGAGGGTATGAATATAATTAGAAGAACTAAACGAGCACATAAGACATGGTTCCATGTCATTCTGAGCTTCTTAGGATCATCAGTCGATTTCGATCAAAATCGGTCAAAATCGACTAATGAACCTAGAGAGCTTGGAATGATATGAAACCAAGTCTTATGTACTCGTCTAGTTTTCTTGATTATATTCATGTCTTCAAATATTATTTTCATGTCATATTGAGAGCAATAATTTTTTAAATACAAATTAATTTTTTTAATTAATTGCTACATTGTAGCTATCGATTCAATATTGCTCATCAGCGTGTTTTGAATCAATTGCTATTTATCTACAGAGTGGCAAAAATGGAATTGAATTCATGATTTAATAATTTTGAAACTTACCTACATGATTTAAGTATTCAGCCACTTTGGCTATATGATTCAATAATTTACCGATTCAAGTACCACAATACTTTCACTATATTTCCAATGATTCGGCAAAAAAAAAAGAAGTGAAATCCATCCCTATGACGATCTCCCATGATTGTCTCATATTATTAGGAGGAAATAAATTAGAAAATCGAAATGACTCTCATGTGAAAAAGTATATACATGATTTTTATAAGAATTCGATCCTTATTTAAATTTATTATATTTTCCAATGATTGCTACTTGAATTGAATTATTTGTGTATCTACTTTTATTGCGGGATTCGACCTTGAATTCACTATATTTTCCAATGATTGCTACTTGAATTGTTTGTGTATCTATACTTTTATTGATTGCGTGTACTATATCGGGGCAAGTGTACTTCGTGTTGTTCATCGGACTACCTACTATATTCTATAATATTCAAGTTGCTACATGTCTCTTATTAGAATCGGATTCCTTGGAGTTTTAACTCTAGAATTTTTAAAAGTATTATGATTTCTAAGTAGTCTCCATATAGTGAGAATCTCTAATATTGCATTCATCAGACTCATATCATTCATCTGAAAATACTTAATAACATTTTTTGGTCATTATTATTATATCACGACATTTGTCCATTATCAACATATCATGAGCATGCATGTATACTATTACGTATGCTTCATGTGTGTGATTTATATAAACAATTTTTTTTGTTATACTTGTAAATTTGAAAGCCCTTTGACAACATTACTTTGTTGATTTTTTTCTACCATTGTTTTGGTACTTATTTAAGTATATGCGCAAGTACTTATTAAAAGTCTTGGCTACTTTTAAATTCTTAGTGCATCTTTCTTTTTAAGGTTAAATATTATCAATTACAAACTCAAACTCATAAGTTATTATTATAACTTACCTTTTTCTCGCTTCGTGTAGAAATACATCTTCAAACAATATCACATTTCTTGATTTAAGAATTGTACTATCTTCAAACATTTTCGTGCATCCAACTGTCCTTCATACGATGAATATATCCTTTAATAAAGCATCAATTTGATTAACCAAATTTTGATTTAAGTTTCATCAAAAATAAAATAAATGCACATTAAAGTTTCTCTGTAATCATTAGAGATTCCTCTCATGTATAAAACACAAATAAGAATTAAAAGATTCAATAAAGCAATTGGATTTCAAAAAAGCAGGAACATGTAACTGTTTATGTCATACTATTTGTCCACGTTGAAGAATCAATTGCTCATCAAAAAAAAAAAAAAATTATGCACTTCTAGCAAAATGAAGCAAAAAGAATCATAAGTTGATCTATTCATCTGTCGGTGCCAAAATAGCGATCACCAAACTCGCCTAACCCTGGAATAACTCGATAATCTTCGTTTAGAGAAGCATCAATCTCAGAGGTGACGATCTTCAACGAAGGAAATTGTTTGCAGACACAGTGAATTCCCTCAGGTGCCTGCATGGACAGAATCCATTAAGATCAAAATCCAACCCTGCAAGAACACAAAATGAAGTTCTCACCGATATCAGGTTGAGGAAAATTATTCGTTTCTCGGGAACTCCTTTCTGTATGAGGAGTTCTATGGCTTGGTTTGCTGAATTACCTGAGAATTTAACTTGCATCAGGGACAAGTAAACGGTCTGAAAAATTGAACACAAGAAAGAGAAGAGCAAATGTGTTAATTATACTTCCTAAATACTAGTCAATGGCAATCACATGCCTAATAATTCCTCGAACAAAATGCATCGTTCAAGTTCAGTCATTTTGGTTATTCTAGAGCGAAGGTGAGGTGTACAAGAACACATTATACTGACCTGTAGCAAGAACAGGAACACATTATACTGACCTGTAGCAAGAACAGGATCTAGAAGTAGCACATGACGGTCATGAATGTCCTTTGGAAGATTCTCATATATGAGCTGAAAGAAAGAAAAACAAAACCCAATTAAGACGTACAAGCTAACATATCAACACATCGTACAACATTAACAGAAATACATATACATTTAAGTAAAACCAAGTAGCGTAAGGATCAAATCTCAAAATTCCTACCTGTTTTCCATTGTCTCCATCACGATGGATGAGAATTTTACCAATCTTTACTCCTTTGCAACATGCCCGCAGTGCGTTCTCCATGCTTTCACCACTGCAACCAACGAAGAAAGTTGAAGCTCAATACACACAGAAGGTGTTCATTCTGGATATCATTTTTGTCAAAACTACACCCTGCACTTCCCTTAAATTTCAGCTTATATAAGAACAATTATATAGAAAATTAAACAGATTTAGGGAAAAGGAACCAAAACAATTAGGTAGGTAAAGGCATGAACAAGAGATGCTTTATCAGCCATAACGACAATGGATGAAAAACTGACATGGGAACATGAAAAACTGATTATTAATAAGATTGGTCTTTTGGTAATTAAATTAAGAAATGTTAGTCTTTTGCTGAAGTAAATATATCAAAAGTCCACTTATATATGCATATATTTAAAAATCTGCATTCTTAAAAAATAAGCAATACCTGAATCAAGTCTCACCTGCGCACAATAGACACCCCACACAGTTTCTTGCTGAAGTTAACTCCTGTGTACACAGATCCTAGACCAAAAAAAGACCAAAATTGTGAGTTCCAACAAATTTTTAATCAAGAACAAAATAGCCATCCAAAAGTTTAACTCTGGATTTGTCAATGTGCTGTTTGCATAACTGCATACATGTGCTATTTTACATATCTTGCAGATTTATCAAGTAGAAAGAATCCTTATAATCCTTCAACTAAACCCCTCATAGGTTATTCATCATAGTTTTATAGTTGATCTAAACCAGAAGGCATGATCCAGGATTTCCTATACCCAGTGACAAAGCAGTCATCATCAGCCAGTAACAGATGTAGGATCCCAGACATAGAAAGTTCAAGATAATCCCAACTAAACTACATTCAAATATATAGCTGATTTTCATGTCTCAACATATCTTGAAACTTTTTAGTTTAATCTGCAGCTCAACTTAATGCATGTTTTAGCCTATTCATGCAATCAAGACGTTGATCACTAAGACGGCATTACTACTATACATTTGTAAGGACCACCTTTAGCATTCTGCACATTCTCCATTTATCTGCCACCGCAGAGTAACTTGCAGCTGCAAACCAAGAACAAGAAACCTCTCTGGCTAAGGATGAGGTATGGACTGATGAAACATAAGGGTCTTTGATACAGTCATAAATTTTGTACAACCAAAAGAGGTTTCTCCATTTGGATTCATAGTAGCAATCAACAGCATTCAATCCAAAATAGTCAAATACAATTATGATCATCAAAAATAAGGAAATATGAGGTGAAGTGCACAGTAGCAAGATGAAAACAAACATGTACAACATACGGAAAAATAGTATAGAAGTGGATAAAATGTAAGTCTTCTCAACTCAAATATAGGAATATGCCGCTTCATCCTATAAATGAAGCCTATGAGTTATTATACTAACAGAAACAGTATCCCTTTTACTACAAATCCCCTTTTTAGGCATCTTGTTATGCTGCGTATCAGGCGGCGTTGATTTAATCTAATGATTCTATTACACTAGGACTGAACTCAATTTCCATTGGCAAATAACATACTATTTTTATTCAGCACAGGCAACATATACAAGACAACAAGGCACCTGTTGGTGTGATCACTTGCTTCTCAGTAAATGGCAAATGACCAAGGCCATGCTCGACAACCTGAAATACTATTTTGTGTCAGAACAAAGAGAAGTTATTATTGTTAAAATAGAAAAAATTGCCATTACAGCTCTGATAACCATAGCTATAAAGGTGTTTCTATGTCCCTAACAAGATACCAGTCTTATTAGCCGATCTGAGTAGAAGACAAAATCAGGTGTTTCTATGTCCTTATCACGAATAAGTGTATGCATTCCTCGTATCTGTTGACATGAGTATTGGAAACGATCAATTTTCTTAAACATAACAGGATGTAAAATGGAGTGCATTTAGCATATATAAAATTTATGCAATCTTTGAGAGTGTGTCACCTGGAATGTTGACTGGATAACAAATACATTAGAATAGATTTTGCACAAATCATGTAGACCAAGCTTTGTTCGGATGTGCTGTACAATGAGATCTATTGCAACAACATTATCACCTCCACGTGGTATGATGACATCAGCATATTTCTTTGATGGTAGAACAAAATCATCAAACGAAGGCTTAACAAACTTCCGGTACTGCAAACCAATGAGCATATGCAAATATTGCATTATATTAGATCATAAGCTGATTAATAAAGCAAAGTCTGCATCATTTTAAGCCGGAGTAGAAAAGGCTCACAATAGCACTAAAACCATGAACAAATACACATAATTAAATACTTTGATTTTGTAGGTTCTGGTTCTAGTAGTAAAGCTTCGAAGTTTATTGCCTCGAGATAATGGTTTTGATGGACACAATAAAGATATTACAATTGCCATACTTCAATTCAAGTTTGTATTTCAAGCTTAGATTGCAAACAATGAAAATGAAAGAAGAAATCATGCAACATGAAGTTACAAATATTTTAATGACACTCATCAATGATTATAATTATTAATTTAATAAGCAATGAGTCAAGAATTATGTTATAGTACTACTTTGATTTAATTTATGTGGTGCCAACTGTTGCTATCATAACCAAGTGCAAATTTAGTAACCATGCCTCTTTCCCTAAAATTGATACCAAACACATCAAGTTATTAATCACCTTCTGTTTCAGAAATTAAGTCATATGTAATGTTATTACTCATGTCTATTTTATATGAATTTTGAACTTGTATAAAAATTGTGCTAAATTCTAAGTTACAAATCATTAATTTTTCAAATGATTAAGAAAGCTAATACTTTAAGATATTCACACAAATGATGTCTTAGAAGATTTTCAAATTATAAATTTATGACCAAATCTTTTACTAGAAAAAGTATTCTACTGATTAAGACATATCATCAGAATAATTTTTTTCAAATAACAACATATTAGTTTATAGAAATGCTTACAGAATATTTGATTTAATATAAAACTTAAAGTAACCCAAAGATAAATTAAAAATTAATTCAGATAAAATAAAAATCACATAAACATAGTTGAATATATCCTAATTTCAATACTATATTATTACTTCTTAGCACTTTTGCACTTGTATGTAATTTTATATTATACAAGTACATATTTGCAGTCATGGTAAATGATTTTTTTAATGAAATAGTAGTGTTACAGATATTTTATATAACAACATAAGAGTTTAACAGGATGATCTAATCAAGAAAAACAATCATATTTCTTCATCTGAAACTATGTTAATTTTTTAACAAGGAACCAAGAAAAAATGCAGATAACTTTATTTAACTCTTGATATAGGAAGGGAAAAAAAAGGAATATTCTTCAGAACTATTTCCAATATTCAAAACTATACTAAAATAAGCTCATAGACACAAGTTAAAATCTTTAAAAGTTTTCAGAACAAAATTAAACTGATAGCAAAGACCTCACACAAGGGTTAGCTGAAATAAGCATAGAAACTTGTTCTGTCTATAGTGATATTTTGAATTCCACGTGTAATTAACAGAAACTATTATCACAATTTAATACTAGTTGAGTAGTAGGATGCTCTAATCTCCATCAAGCATGATATGAAATAATATAAAGTAGAAATATCTCACCAGAATATAAGTATTCTATTTAGCTAAAACAAAAGACAATATCCAACAAATAATGAATTTGAACATCTGATTCTTGAAAAAGACAACCAACCCCTTGAATCATTGTGTTTGGCTAGTCATATACTAGGAAAAATCAAACATAAATATTTCAGTGTACTGTAGTGTTTGAAATATTTATACTGAACCCGTCAAATATATGATGCTACAGGAAAAGCTCACAGCAGCTGTATTAAACCTCACAAATGCTATTACAATATGGAAAATATGGGTGTCACAATAAGAAGTAACCAAATAAAAGTACCTGCTCAGTAAAAGAAAGTAAATCACATATAATAGAAAGTACCTGCTCAAGAACTGAGTTCACATCTCTGCCTCTCTCAACAGTATCACGCCTTATTCTTCTAGCAAGCCTTGTATCCGCATCTAAATGTGGCATTGAGGATGTGAGAGATAAAACTTAGATGTGAAAATAAAATAATCACAGTTAAGTTACACATCCACGTCAAAGTTCTCCTATTTTTTTGGACATTGATATACATTGAACTATAAGTACTAGACATTAAAGTAACAATAAACTCTACAGTTAGTGCCTTTCAACAATTCCACATAACAACTAATAACAGAGGATCTCCAATCCTAAAAAGCTAAGCCTTAGTTCAAGGTATACAAAGATTTCTAAAAAAATTCCTCTAGACACAACAAGAAAGATATTAGGGGTGAGCAAAACTTCGGTTAAACCGAATTAACCGACCGAACCGACTGAAATTAAAAGTTCGGTTCGGTTAATTTGGAAGTTCGATTTTTTTTGAAAATATTGGTTATATCGGTTTAATCGGTTCGATTTCGATTTTGAAAATCGAAATTCGGTTAAACCGATAAGTTGAACTGAATCAAATCGGAACCAAACCAAACCGAAACCAAACCAAAAAATTCAGTTATTTCGGTCGAAAACCGAATTAACTGATGTTTTATCAGTTCGGTCGGTTCGGTTTTTGATTTAATCGGTTTGGTCGGTTCGGTTTAAACCGATTGCTCTGCCCTAAAAGATATAGATCCTTGTGCCTGTTGAATAAGATTGCTTAGCCCAATAGCGTCTACTGACTAGTTAGGCTAGCCAAGGAGAATTACATGTAGACTTGTTTGGATATTCTTCCAAAATTTCTAGGACTCTCATAAAGAATTCTCTACAAAAAAAGGGGCTAACATGCTTGGTTTAAGATACTGCAGCAAACCATTCATGGTGGAACAAAAAATACTGAAGTAATTGATACAAGTTGGTCAACATCTTGGTGCATGGGCTACAAACAGTGTTTAAATCCTTTCTGTAGCTGTCTAGCATTAAAAAAAAAAAATTGAGAAGTTCAAAGTCAAACTAAAGATGTCTGATTGTTGAAAAGCTCTAGAAATACCAACGTAAGGTTATAAGTTGAAGATAGCTGTTTTATTAGAATATCTAGGAATTGCCTTTGTTCCTAAATTTCTGCTTCCTTCTCTCTTAAATGTAAGAATACTACACTCATCTATGATGAACAAGTCTCTCATAAATGCAAGAATACGACACTCATCCATGATGAACAAGTTACATAGATTAAGACACCTCAGCTTCTAATAAACATATTCCCAATGGGAAAGCATAGTTATTGTATACGCTTTGAATTCTACTAAGAAGCAGCACAAAAGATAAAATAAAATAAAATTTTCAATGAGAAGGGGGTAAAGGTAATTTGTACCAGAAGGATCCATGAATTGCTCAAGACTTTTAAAGAATTCGATAAAGCTTTTAGTTGTTGCATAAAAATCAATAAGCTTTATGTGTTGCATCAACATAATGAACTCTGAGAGTTCAAATTCCTCTGACACATTCTAATTTTAAGAAAAAACATAAAGAACTTCAAATATAATTCAATTTAAGGAATCTTAATTTATTAAGGCCGTTTGGAATGGCACATGAATTGCAGATCCATAACAAAAAATTAAAAAATCAGAAAATTTAAAGTTCTTACATTTAGCAGCAACCTTCATGCATAAACGAAATATGAAAAAACAAACAATATACCTGTGTCAACAAATATCTTCATGTCCATCATGTCACGGACATGAGAATCATGAAAAACAAGGATACCCTCCAAAATAATGACATCTGATGCATTTACCTAGGAAACAATGATCAAGTCTGAATATGCCAGATATTTCTACCCAATGAACATAAAGAAACAATAGATGTTAAAATTAACAAATAGCTATTCAATCATTACACAGTCATTTAAATGATAATATGCTAAGAGTTTGAGTTGGAATTTATGCATAATCTTGAAATATATTTACAGAAGAAGCAGGAAAAAGGAGTTAGATTGAGGCCAAAGTTTCAAGTCAAATTAAACCAAGTAACAATTCAGGGTTCAAGCACATAAGGAATACAAATTTTGGGCTTGAAAAGGTTTACCAAATTGCAAGGAAGTGGTTGGAGTCAACCCATCATATGACACATCTAGTATGTGGGTCATTAGAGTTATTTATGATGGTAAAGCAGCATAGAATTTCAAACACTTTATTTAGGAACAAGCCTAATACTTGCGTAGCAACAACTATCATTTTAATGTAATATGTAGGTACCTTCCTGAAGTCTTCAGAGCAACGCCGGTGGTTCTTAAAATCATAAATGGGAACATTAACAGAATAGCCACTCTTTAGTTTTTGCATGCACTCTAGAAGTTTTTCGGTATCAAAGGCATCTAGACAGAACAACATGAAAAGGTATTAGAACCCACTCTGAAGAAATTGTAAATTGCAGTAAGTAGAAACAATACCTATGCTTAGTGCTATCTGTAAAGTTCAATGCAATTAATAAGTGATGAGTAACACAGGATAATAGAATGATTACCAGGATGATCAAAATTGTAGTCCTGAGCATGATTAGATTCTTCAGCAGTTAGCCCGCGATAAAATGAATCCTGTCATATAAGCATATTAGCTAATAAGGAAGGCAATGATTAAAATCTATAAGTTCAGAAATATATTGCCAGAACATGTATCTTATAATACATGAGGATCCATTGTGCACAAGACAAATTTGATTTTCAGCATAACAAAGTTCAAACAAACTCAAAGAAAGAAAATGTGAAAGATTTGGTCACACTAGATTGCAATACAACCTCGCACATTATCTAGTAATTAATTCACTGTACGTATAAGAAAATTTGTGTAGGCCACAAATGCTGGGTCAGCTTTAGTAGCATCTTGTAGCCTAGAGAAATCTCTTAACAATTTGTTTTAGTGTGAAACCATATCTTGTGTGAAACCATATCTTGTAGACTGCTGAAACATGGAAATTCATATGGGAATTGAAATTGTTGTTCTTTTTGGAGCAAAATTTGTCAGGAAATGGATAGGGCAAGTTCCATTAACACTCTTTCAGAATCAAATCATTTTGTCATTGCGGTTCTCAAGACGCTGTTTCAGTAATGCCACGTATTTTCATATAATGCAATTTCAGAAGAATTCCTTTCTCCTCTCTCTCTCCACACGCCCACAAAAGAATGA
The DNA here is from genome assembly GCA_038050645.1 of Hedychium gardnerianum. Lineage (NCBI taxonomy): Eukaryota > Viridiplantae > Streptophyta > Magnoliopsida > Zingiberales > Zingiberaceae > Hedychium > Hedychium gardnerianum. The sequence continues at coordinate 13,602 of JBBUKS010487624.1, forward strand.
ACCAACGTGAGAAAGAACGAGCATTCTTTGGATTTCACCGAAGAAGAAACATAAATCGAAAAAAAGACGGCAAACGATCATCTTCTTTACCTGATTCACTAGAACAACACGGTGATCGCGAAGCTGCAGTATGATCATCTCGCAGACCGTGGTCTTCCCCGAAGCCGTACCCCCGCAAACCCCTAAACAAAGAGGCGAACTCCAAACGGTTCATAGAAGAAGGATTTCAGAGATCTATCTAACATCCGACTTGTATTAGAATTTGCGTCCGTTACCGATGACAAAGGGCTGCCTCGGGGAAGCTGCATCCGCGTCGGCGGCGGCCGCGAAGGAGGAATACCCGGGAGGTCGGAGGAGGGATCCCTTGGCGGACGAAGGCGATGAAGGGGCGGACGAAGACAGGAGGAGGGAGTCGAGGCGGAGGCCGCTGAAATGAACGCCAGAGGCCGCCTCCATCACCTCTCTCATCTCCTTCTCCGGCATCACGCTGTTGCTCTTCTTTTTCTCAATTCCCCCTCTTACATTTCTTTCCACTGACCCATATTTATAGCCGTGAAGAGAAAAGGCATGATTGGCCCGGTGCAAAGTTGTGGAAAAAGGTCACTTCCCTAAATGCTCGCGCCTCACCGCGTGATAAAAAATGTACCCAATTGATGGGTGAGAAATAAATTTATTATAATAAAATTAATTTTTAATGAATATATATTTTTAAATAATTTATTTTTATTTTTTTGACGATTAATTATATATTCATTTTATAATTTATTTCACAATTTATTCCATAAGCTTACTAAGCTTGACCATAATCAAGAATAAACCTCACCTCTTTTTCTAATAATACAAACAATTCTATAATCTAAAGAATAAGCAGGGCCGGCCCTTGAAGAGGGCCACATTGGGCTATGGCCCAGGTCTAGAATTTGGGGGCCCAAATGTTTTTTTTTAATATTATATTTATGTATTATAGGCATATAGTTGAGGCCTTGAGTGGTTGGACCCAAATTCAGATTTCAAAACTTTTTGACATTGTCTTTTCCTTTCACCCTTTTAGGTTGCAATTTGCAAAGTGCAACAAACGAATGGAAAATTGGGGATTTGGGGCTTGAACTGAACGAACAGCAAGAGCTATGTCCTACGGGCTGTGGGACAGAGAAGAAAGACTCAAAAACAGAGGTATTCTCTTTTTTTATTTGAAGCTCTCTGTCGCATCTCTTTTTTTCTTTGACTGATGTGCAGCTGCTGCTAGGAGTCTAGGACTTGCGTCTCCTTTTCTTCTTCTTCTGCTCACTTCAAAGTCTTCAACAACTATTTTTGTTGTTGTTGCTACCTCATTAATTTCTTTCCCTTCTCATGACTCTTTTTTTTACCGTTATTTATGAAATTTTCAAGATATGCCTTTTTTTGTATTCACAGTGATGATAAATAGTAGGCTATTTTTTTCTATTCGTGTACTACAGAGTTAATCCCTTAACCCATAAAGTCCAATCTTTAATCTCCATTTTTTGCATATTTGAAATTTTGAGCTTCTGAGAATTAAAATTTTTTATTGTGAACTTCGGTTGTCATTGTGAAAAAGTGCTCTAAATTTTTTGTTGGATTTGGTCCTTTGGAGGAGATCAGGAGAATTTTGTTCCATCTACGGTTTTAATTCTTCAGTGCATTTGCTACTTCTTGTCTTCTTCCAAACTCACATTCCACCAGTCTACAAATTTTGGTAAGGTTCGGTTCTTCCTTCATATTTCATATTTCATATTTGGCAATTTTATTTTTATTTTTTTGTTTTTTTTAAAATAAGTTTCAGAATTAGTATTGTTGTTTCTTTAAATACCATAATTTTACTAATTGGTTTCAGAATTTGTAACCTTTACTAGTGAAATAATTTGAATTATTTTTTTTTTTTTTGTAATTGTTGTGGTTTTGTACATTATAATATGTTGCCTAAAAAACATCTTTCTGGATGTGAGAAAAGGAAAAAAAATAGAAAAAAACTAAAACAATTGACTGAATCACAAAGAGATACTATTAATAAATTCTTCGTTAAAAGTTCTCATGAAAATGCACAAAATTTAACTGTGAATGTGGATGATGTAGTTGCGTGTAATGAGATTCACGATGTTAATGAGGAAAGGAAAA
>JBBUKS010487635.1:0-15733 GCA_038050645.1 Hedychium gardnerianum
GGTTAATGTTGAATGCCTCTAAGCAACCTTTGCTTATTGAACCTTCCATTCACATGCCTTCAAGTAGCCAACTTTCAAATAAACACTCTCTCTTTAAGTTTAAATTTTCCGGATTTCAACCAATTTTAGATACACTTCATCATGACAAGACCATCAACAAAAATTTGCTAGAGCAACATCAAGTAATGTCGGATGAACAATTTCAATTTTTGCGGGAACATTTCAAGAGAGAGGAAGAGTTATTTCAAAAGATCATTGATTTCACGAAAGTGCAAAGAAATGATTGGAAGAAATAAGAGGAATTTTAAGCTTTAATGAGACAAACCCAAATAGAAATTGCATCTATGTACACTTATCATCAAAACTTGGAAAAGAATGGTTGGATACCTATTTTAAATGGATTTGAAGTATTCCTCGATCTTCCCTTGGCTCCACCCTATTTATTTCATTGGGACAATGAAAAGTTTAAGTCCGGGGGAGATTGTACATATGTATATAGTTTTATTTTGTTTTTGCATTTGCTTGAGTTAGCTTAGTTTTATTTTCTGCATTTATTTTCTGCATTTGCTTTAGTTTGTTTGCTTTGAGTCTTGTGACGTGTCAATTGCGTCATTATCACATTTTAGCATGGCTTGTTTTCTTGCAAAAATACTAGCACACTCTTATCTAGGTTGTCATGTATTGTGATGTATTTGCTAGTATATTTAATGAACTACTTTTTTCTATCTATAGTAGCATGAAGTAAGCATGAATATAATTGTATGAGTATGAGAATTGGCCTAGTCTTAGGATCTCTTCCACATTATGCTTGATATTGATAGTTGATAAATCTAAAAATAGTCATGATTTATAGAACTAGAATAGTACTTTTGTTTCTAAGGTGATTTTCTAATTACATTTTGGTTACTGGAGAAACTCAGATCATGTCAGCTCATTTGAAAAAATCAAAAACCCTCTACTCATTTTAGTGTTGTGTTGTTACATACAAGCACATAAAAAATAAAAATAAAAATAAAAAGAGAAAAACAAGAATAAGGGTTAAAAAACATATGTCGTGAGTGGAAACTAGCAAGTTACCCCTTTGAGACCGAGTTAGATTATTGGGGAAATAACTATTATGTTTCTCTTGATCTGAGTTTTACTTTGAGACCTTGTGTAGTTGAGGAAGATGAACCATGCATGTGAAAAGTAAGTGTCTATCGCCGGGAGTATAAGGAACACAGTTAGATGATAACTTGAGTAGGTTTGGGAGTTGATACTTGAAAATGTCAGGCCACTTATTACACCGAGCATGGAGAACTATTATTTAGGTCATTCTCAAACAAATCTTTGGGTCATGTTCACCAATGAAACTATGAGATAAGATTAATGTGAATCACTAGGGATTATGATGCACCTCATTATCACATGAATCTAGATTGCAAGTTTTTTCTTGAGGACAAACAAAGATTTAAGTCTGGGGGTGTGATATGCATAGATTATATATCATTTTATACATTATTTGACGCACATCTTCTTATATTCCATTGACATGATCTATACTATCGCACCTCATTTTATTATGTTATCATACTTTTTACTCCATATTTGTTCGGAGATCTACTCTTGTGTTTTCATCTACAGGATGCATTTCAAAACTAAACAGAACTTCTACGAAGAGCAAAGAAGTACAATAGAGCAAAAAGTAGAGCAGGAAGCCAAGAATCCATGAAAAACTCTGGCCGTGTCTCCCAGACACGTCCATGTTCAGGGCGTGCCTCAAGAGTAGTAGAGCTCAAGGCACGGTCGTGTCTCCCAAATACGGCTGTGTGTCATCTATGAAGAGAGACTAGGCACGGTCGTGTGTCCCAAACACGACTGTGTGTTATCTATGAAGAGAGACTAGGCATGGTTATGTGACTAGTTTTGTCATACTCAAGGCACAATCGTGTCTCACAGACATGGTTGTGTGTCCCTGGCAGACCTTCCTCAGTACTAGACCATGTCTCCCAGACACGGTCGTGCCTCCTACCATTATAACCTCAAGACATGGTCATGTTTTGGAGACACGGGTGTATGCCATGAGTGACCTAGGTTGTGCCTCATAAGTATAAAAGGGGTCTTTTCCCCTTTCTCAAGGGGAGCTGGTTTTTCCCTTCTTGGGAGAACCATAGGTCTTTCATACTTCATGTTCCAGCGATTTCTCTTGCGATTCGAGGTGGATTTCTCCAATCCATGATCATCCAAGGAAGGAGAGGACTCCCAAAGACCAAGACTCCAATGGACTATGCATTCTTTCCCTCTTCCTCTTAGATTAGGGCTTGAATGTTTATCTTCATGTGTTTATGTTTTCTTCCCCTTTCTATGGAGTAAATCTCATGTATTCTAGGGTTATGGAGTAATTATGATGTTTGGATGATGTATGAACTATAAATATGCCAATTTCCTATTTTCTATGAGACGTTACTCTTGTGTTGTGTGTACTGTGTATTGTGCATGTTTGACGAAATATGTATGTGAATGATGCATGTAGATCTAGAGTTTTTCTTCTATGTTAGGGTTGCTACTAGACTAGATAATCAGGAGATCCTTAGTAACAAAGATTTCTCATTCAACCGAACACTTTTGCCCATAGTGACAAAGGGCACCGATACGTATTCCACTTTCTAGAGTAATAAAACATGGATATATGAATTTACCCTAGTTCATAGGAGTAATTTTGAGAATTAGGAGATGATCATGTTATAGGGACATTATATAAACATCATAGTGAAACCAAAAACCTAGAATCATGCCCCAATTCTTCACTTCTCTCTCACTTGGACCTAGATCTCACTCTCTCTCTCCTTCTTAAGCACTCTCTCACACTTTCTCTCTTAAGTTCACAAGCTCACAATTCGATTAGTCTAGCTAACTTCCTTCACAAAATCACTTGAGCTTAGTCCACAATCCCTATGGATTCAATATCTTTTATTACTTGATGACATTACCGTGCACTTGTTGTACGACAACATTCTATAGGTAAGAGGATTGATTTCTTCTTTTGGTCCTTCCCTAAATTCTCATGTGGTACAAATTTTATGCTTTTGGCAACAAGATTGTGTTTAATTGGTAGATCCGGACCACAAACAAACATTTCATCAAATAGAAAACATGCAAACTCTATAGATTCAATGAAACAATCTTTACATATCAAAAAAAGGTAAATCCCTAATCCAAAAATCAAGAGTCTACTCCATTGCAAGAGAATTACAATACAAAAACAATAAAATAAGCATTCTTATACTCCAAAATAGAGAATAGAGAGGAAGAAATACTTAGTGAGATTTGCATGAAATATCTTCGGAAGGAATTGTTATTGTGGAGGTAGATGGATCATCTTGATAGATGAAGATGGATGCTCTAGTGTTTCCCCAAAAAGGGGAAAACCCTCTCCAAGAAAGGGGAAGAGCTCCCTTATCCCAGATGAGTCAAGTAAAGGTTTTCTTGATCCTTTTGTACCTCCCCCAAACTTTCCAAATTTGTCCCATTGGCTAGGCTCCGCCAAAATCAGTTTTTCACCCATTAAACCTCATTTTCTTGGGTTGGATGCTGAACCAAACTTGTAGAGCTTGAAATTATCTTCAATCTTATTGGTTGAATGCCATAAAACTCTAACTGAGCAAAAAGTTATTGTCATTCAAAATTTGGTCTGTAGTCTAAACCAAGACTGGCACGAGTCGTGCTCGCCAAGATAACGGGTCTATGTTGGGCATTGTTTACTCCACTAAAATCATATTTTCACCTCTTATATCAGGTTTTCTCAAGTGGACTCTGAAGTAAAATTGTAGATCTTTAAATTATCTTCAATTTGATAGGTCGAACGTATTAAAACTCTATTTGAGCTAAAAGTTATGACTATTTTAAAATTGGTCTGAAGTGTGAACTGGAGGCTAACACGGGTCATGCCTGCCAACATGGGGGCGTCTGTGTTGGGCACTGTATTAGGATAAAAAAGTGGCCATGACCATGCCAAATTGGTATGGTCAGGCCGTGGCGCCCCTGGGAAGTATCTAAGCTGTGGTACCGCCCGTGCCAACTAACACGGATGGCAACACGGGTCGTGCCGGCAAGCACGGCTTGCCCGTGGTGAGTATTGAAGAATTCCAAGAATGGGCACAGCATGTACCGACTATCATGGGCCGCCCATGGTGCTGTTGTCGATGCCTACAAATGGGGCACAAGCCAAGTCGATTGGCATGACCCCCTCCCCATGTGGAGCACTATAAACTCGTGGACACCTCTTGAAAAATGGTTTTTTAATCCCGTTTTAGCTCCTTTTGGTCGCTATCAATGAAAACAAACAAAAGAAGCTCTCTGAACTTGAAAGTAACAAAATAAAACACAAATAGATGAAAACATGTGATATATGCACAATAAATGGGATAAAATGTGTGTCAATCTATGATAAAAATCCTATATGAAATGCACACATCAAAATGCCCCAAACTTAAACCTTTGCTTATCCTCAAGCAAAACCTGCAATTTAGATTTTATGTATAAATGATGCATCATAATACCTAGTGAATCAATCTAATCCTATCATGTAGTTTCATTGATAAGCATGATATAAAGTTGTATGAGTGTGGCCTAAGTAGAAGTTCTCCATGTTCAGTGCATTGAGTGGCTTAACATTTTCAAGTATCACCTTCTAGTCCTAGTCAAGTCATCATTTAATCATGTTCCAAATGCCTCCGACGATAGACACTTACTTGCCATACATAAGGTTTTTTCCCCTCAAAGTCTATACATGGTCTCAAAGGAATACTCGGTATCAAGAGAAACATAATAGTTATTTCCCCAGTAATCTAACTCGGTCTCAAAGGAGTAACTTTTTAGTTTTCACTCACAACAACTAATTTTTAATCCCTTATTCTTTTTTTTCTTCACTAAGTGCTTGTAAGGTGCAAGACTTAAACAAACTCTTATTTTGGATTTTGATTTTTCTAATGAGTTGACATGATATGAGTTTATCCAATAACCAAAATGTAGTTGAAAGGTCACATAGGAAGCAAAAGTACTAGTCCATTTTTATGAATCATGACTATTTTCATATGTACTATAAAAGTCAAGCATATTGTGAAGAGATCATAAAACTAGGCTAACACTCAAACTCTTCCAATAAAAATATTACTCATTTCATGCTACTATAGATAGGAAGAAATAGATCACTAGGCATACTAGCATACAAAATCATAACATAAATATCTAGAACAAGCGTACTACCATTTTGTAATGAGGAACAAACAAATAGTAAAATGATATACGATGCAACTAGAATAAAAATTTATGCAAAGGGAAACATGACAAAACTTACTAACAACCCAACATATATATTTCCCCAAACTTAAATCATTCATTTTCCTAATTAATACAAAATATCAAATAATAGAGGAGGTTTGAAGTGAGGAAAATTACCAAGTGATGCACGTGAAATGTTTGAGTCATTCATGTACCGAAGTCACCCCTCATCTAGTAGTCTCACTCATCATAATCTTGAAATCCTTTTAGGCATGACCATCCTTCCTTTTCTCTCATCTCCTTCCATGCCCGTGGCGGATTCCATGGAGAGCTTGTGGATTCCTGAAATGAAACAAAAAAAAACTATTAAACAAAGGAGAAACTTAAATGAAAAGGGAGAAGAGAAACTTAAGTTGCCTCCCAAGAAGTACTTGTTTATGGTCATTAGCTTGGCCTCTTATTAGGTTTATCGATGAAGTGTCTTTTAAACCTCCCTTTTGTCAGGGTAAGACACCTCCAGACTTTCTTGCCAAGAGCTCTTGGCCTTTCATCAATTATTCTCATCCTCAAAGGCTCGTCACAAGGTTGTGTATATGATTGCCGTGAAAAATATTTCCTACCACAAACATGCTCATGAAAAAGTTGATTAGTAGCTTCAGATATATCAAATAAAATCTTACCATCACTAATCACCAAAGAGAGTAAATCATTGAACATGGGTTTAGAGGTTGGTAGGAAAGGCTCTGGCTCATGTGGTGGTGCCACTAAAAGAGGTGATTCTTGGGGATTTGCCTCCACTGCACAAGTCCCTACACTTCCATCATTAACCAATTTAATTTCTGCAACATTCATAATTTCAAGTGGTTGTGCCTCTGAAAAAAGTGATTCTTGGGTCATTGCTTCCATAGTATAAGTCCCTACACTTCCATCCACAACATCATTATAGGCAAGATAGAATATATCAACATCAACATTAGCAACAAGTGTATCAACAACATGGGTAGACACATCAAAATCTTCTTCATCAATTAATGCTTTAGTGCCTTCTTCCTCTTCGTCCTGGTTGTTTTGAATTGCCATATATTTTATCCACTAAACTTGTAATCTGTGAAACCTGATGCACATATCGAACGTATGTCCTGTTATTTTGCACATCTCACAATACATTTGTTGTGGACATTGAAGGTTGTCGGGGAGGATGCCACATTTTTCCCTACCTGGTCGATATGCAAGATCTAAAATCATTGGTAAATCATTAACATCATATCACTTTACAACACATATCTTACAATAATAGTAAGAAAACATTACAACATCTAATAGGTCAAACCAATGAGTTTGATCATCCATCTTGCTCATAAAAAAAAATTTGCCCACCTAAAAGAGAGAGGTCAGAAATCCATAAAAGAAATGCAGTAGTAGAGAAGAAAAGATATCTAGATTAACTAAATCAATGTTAATCGAAATAGTCCCCTGCAACGACACCAAAAACATGATGTGGGAAAATCGCAAGTGCATGATTCTGTCGTTAAGTAATAAAATATCAATCCACATGGAGTGTTGACTAAAAACTAATTGAGTTTGTGAAGCTAGTTATCTAGACAATCGAGGGTTTGTTGACAGCTTGAGAACTAGAGGTTGAGAGAGTGAGCCGAGCACAAGAGAGAGTTGAGAGGGAGAGAGAAAGAGAGAGTGAGCAAGATTACTGAGATAGAGAAAGTAAACGAGAGAGTAAATTGATTGAGGGAAATGATTCTAGCACTTCAGTTTCACCGCAATGATTGTAAACACCTAATCTATGTTTGGTTTCCTATCTTCAATGATTATTTAAATAGTTAGACTATCCTATGTATTTGATGTGAAATTTTGGACCTACACCAGTATTTACGTTCCAATCAATCGTCTACTCTTAAAGCGACAGAGCTGAGGGGTTGCTTGCTTAAGGAGATCCCTATCACATGATCCTACAGCTCTCGATATGCTTTCTTTTACTATAAAGCGATGAATTGGAACCGATCGATTAAGATCTAAGATAATCTATTACTACTCATGGGATACTGATGTACTTTCATAAGCGATTCTCCACGTCTAGGGGCTCTATGGGTCGGAAGATTGGGTTCTCCTTTCGGTCCTTTCCCAAATCCTTATAGGATACGAGCTTGTGCTTTTGGCATCAAGATTGTGTTCAATTAAGGAATAATTCTCAATCAAGAAATCTAATTAATTAAGGAATAATTCTCTAATTTAAAATTTCTAACTAATTAGGAAATATATAATTAAAATCTCTTAATTAATTCAGAATCTTTCAAAGTTGGAATTTCTGAAATTATTTTAGAAAATTTCCAAAATTAAAATTTTCTAACAAATTAGGAAACTTTTCAAAAATAGAAATTTCTTAAAAATTCAGAATCTTTCCAAATTGAAAATTTTGAATTATTTATAGAATATTCAAAATGAAATTTTCTAAAATATTTCAAAAACGTTCCAAAATTGGAATTTTCTAACAAATTAGAAAATTTTGCAAAAATAAAAATTATTAATAAAATAAGAATAAATCCATAAATTAATTTATGACTAACTATGACTCGTAAAATAATTTTATGATTATGTCAACGAACATTCAGGCTCTGATACCGCCATTAGGGAACCCAATGCGGATTCGTGCCATTGACATGTTTCCAAAATAATGCATAGCAAAAATAAATAAAATAAATCAAAATTTATTACAGCACACACATCCACACATGCAAGATACAACACGTGTAGACATAATCACAAATTATATTTTTGAGAAAACTAAATTAAACCTTTTAATCTAGTTATACCTGCGAGTTTATTTTCGAATTTTGTAGATATCATTTGTTAGCCTCGCATGGCTAACTTCTTTCAAAATCAACCAAGTGACATTATCAAACCATGCCTCTATTCGTATCTATACTAAGTATCTTCAAGTTGACTTCGCTAGGTCCGAGCCGTGTCTCCACTTTGTGATGTGTGTAGATTATATATATTTTTAGACACTTTATGATGCACATCTACTTACATTTCATTGATAATGATCTGCATTATCATACCCCATTTTATCATATTGTCATGGTTTTTACTCCACTTCATTCAGAAATCTGCTCCTTCTTTATTTTTATTTACAGGATGCATTTCAGAGTGTTATAGTCCTGCAAGTGCACTGTTACATCATCAGTAATATAAAAGATTATCATATCCATAGGGATTGTTGATTAAGCACTAGTGATTTCACAAAATAAGTTATCTAGATGGTCGAAAGTTGGTTTGAACACAAGAGAGCTAAGAGAGAGTGTGAGAGAGAGGAAGAGAGACCAAGAGAGAGAGAGAAAAAGTGTGAGAGAGAAGGAAGTTGGTTTGGGAGGAATGGTTCTATAGTTTCGGTTTCACTATGATGCTAGATAATCCCTAAAATATGTTCATCTCCTTATTCTCCACACTTACTCCTATGTAGCAAGGGTTGTTCTTATGTCAAGGTCTTTTAACTCTAGAAAGTGGGTAGGTGTCTATGCCCTTTATCACTAAGGGCATAATAGTTTGGTTGAATGAGTATCCTTTGTCACTAAGGATCTCTAGATTGTCCAGTCTAGTAGCAACCTTAATATAGAAGCAAATCCCTTACATTTATATGCATTACTCACATACATATTTCGTTGAACATGTACAATGCACAACACACATAGAGCAAGAAGTAAACATCTCATAGACATAAGAAAATTGGTATATACATAGTTCATACATCAATCATATATCTTAATTACTCCATAACCCTAGAAATGGGGAGATTACTCCATAGCAAAAGGAATACAAATCGAAGACAAGAATAATAACATTCTTACTCCCCAAATTCAAGAATGGAGAAGGAGAATAAATGCTTATTGAGGCGTTGTCATTATCTTGAGATGTTTCCTTACTCCGGATGTGGACGAATCATCAAGGAGGATGAAGATGGAAGCTCTAGGGTTTCCCCCTATGGGGGAGAACCCTTCCCCAAGGAGATGGGATGAACTCCAAATCAAAGATTCTCAAGTAAGTGTTTTCTTAACCCTTTTATACTTGTCGAGAATTTCCAGATCTGTCCCCTTTGTTAGGCTTCACAAAACCCAATTTTTTACACATTAAAACACTTAATCTCGGGTTTCACTCTGAAGCAAAGTTGTAGATATTTACGTTATCTACATTTTGGAAGTTGAATCAGACAAAAAAATCTAATCGAGCGCAAAGTTATGGCTGTTTTACTTTTAGTCTGCAGGCTGCCCAGAATCTGACACGGTCGTGCCTAAAAGACAAGACCCTGGCATGGAAAAGTTCTGAAAGTGAAGAACGCCATGCCTTTTAGCACATTTATATGGTAGATTATTCTATTATACTCTGAAGTATAGTTATATATTTTCAAGTTATCTACATTTTAGAAGTTTATTCAGTCCAAAACTCTAATCCAGCACAAAGTTATGGCTATTTTATTTTTATTCTGTAGGCTGGGTGGAGGAAGCGATATGGTTGTGCCTAGGAGGCATAGTCGTCGTGCCTTTGTGCATAGCTAGACTTTGTTTTCTCAGCTTGCACCCTGAAGAAAAGTGGTAGGCCTTGAAGTTATCTTCATTTTGGTGGGTGGAACGACCAATGAATCCAACTATGTTAAAAGTTATGGTCGTTCTACTTTTTGTCTGTAGGTTACCCAGAATCTAATTTAGCTTCAAATATGTTCCAAATCACGTCCTGTCAATGAAAACAAACAAAGAGCAGTTCTCTGAACTAAAATAGTAGAAGTATACCATAATAATAAAATACGGTGCAATATATGTAAATTATGCTTATAAAATATAAGTAGATGTGTGTCAAACAATGCATAAAAATATATATAATCTATGCATGTCAAAAGTATAACTTGAGCTAGGAGTGACGTAGTCAGCCTAATAGGGACTGACACATAGACCATGTCCTGAATCAAATGGATATAATACGAGTGAAAGGAATGAGGCACAACTGATTATAGCTGCTGAAGGGTTTAGAAATGGTTCTAGGATCAATCGTTGATTTTTTGGTCAATTGGGGGTCATCTACTACTAGGTGTCACTCATGATCAATTCATAATTAATGATTAATTATGAATGATTAACATAATCGCGAACATATTGGGTCACATGCACTATAGTTTATTTGAAAGACTTAAAATGATTTTGAGAATTGGATTCTCAAATTAAGAGAGATTAAGTATGGTTAGACCAGATGAAGGGCAAATATCGAAGATATTTTGTTGGACCGGAAGTGTGCATGAACCATGTCTTTTGAAGATGAATTGGACCCTCTTTGGTTTAATTATAAACTAAATTTGTTTGATTTTTATTTAAAAGAGGTTTGGTTATTGAACCAAGATGGTATGGTCTCGAACCAAACTTAATGCTAACAGATGGGTTTTGGCTTAGCGATAACGGGTTTTGGACTTGCTCTTCAACCAGATAGGAAATCTATACAAGGATATAGATTAAAGAGAAAGAGGCAATTAGGTTTCCCTCCTCTCCTCTCTCTTTCTATTCTTTCCACCGCCAACCACAAAAGGAGAAAGGTTCTCCTTTATTTCGCTTGTGCCCTTTGTGCCTATCATCCAATCATTAAACATCAGCAAGGTTGTTGCTATTCTACCGCCGTCGTCGAAGGACAACAACAAGCTCGAATGAGGTTGCTGCCACCTTTGTTGCCACCGTCGTCCAACCCTTCCGTCTGCCCCTAGTCGCTGTTCCGGGCAACAAGTCCCGACCGGACTTGCTGTCCCACCGTTGCTAGCCACCTAGCAGCTTTCTTCAACAATCAAAGGTTCTGTTCCGGCAAGCAAAGGTTGCTACCAGAACTCTAGTGTTGCCGAACTTGCTGCCCCCTTTGCCGACAGCAAGTTGACCACCATGGACAACAACTATATCGTTGTCGTCAATCTCGTTTTGTACCATCGGGTTGCCTTGTGTCGCTGAGTATCAAACCGAGTCTAGACTCTCTCTCGGATCACCTTGTCTTCGTTCATCGGTTAGTACCGAAGATAGAATCGAGACTCGTGACTTTGCGAAGTCATCTCGATGATAGCTAAGCATGGATATGGATAGAGGCTTCATAGCGTCACTAGTTAATGTCATTTCCACTCCACGTCATCCGTTAGGTATAATTTAATTATCATAAAATTTAATCATGCAGTTATGTCTGATATGTTGTATCTTGTATGCTTGTGATGTGTGTTGTTGTAATAAAGTAGTTTATTATTTTTGCTTCCACTGCACGAATTGAGAAACGTCTCCAATGCACACATACATTGGGCTCCCCAACAATTTCTTTGGTCGGATGATTGCCTAAGGTTTTGTCCCAACTAGTAAATGACCTCACTGTTCTTCTTTACAGAAGAACCACTCCACTCTAGAAGCTTACCTTAACTTACCCGTCAAACATCTAGTCCTCCATACCTGTTTCAACTTTACCTACTCAGCATCTGATCCTTGACCCCTAGGAATTTCTTCTGACTCGATGTCTAGTCCTCACTAACCCATCAAGTCCATCTTATCAAATGTTAGATCCACTTATCCATCTAGACTTTCTGCCTGGTGTCATTGATTTGTCGAGACTTCCAATGCTTAGTATTTGGTCCAGTTGACCTACTAGGACTTAACTTTGAACTTTTGACAACATCAAAACATATGTTCGATTATAGTGCTCCATACACCAATAATCTTCTCTTTTTTGATGTCTGATAATCTGCTTCAAAGTTAAGTTAAAAATACTAACTTCTTAAAATCTCCCCCTCAAATTATACTCTTCCCCTGAGTTTAACATATCTGAGATTTTTCAAGAATGCTAAAAAATTTCTAACACTTAACTTTTAATCTCTTTCTCCCCCTTTGACACACATCAAAAAGATCGGGATCATTATACAAGTTTTCAAAATAAATTTAAAATAATGCATTTATCAAATTATCTTCAAAAATTTTACTCTTAAAATATTTTTTCATGATAAATATGCATTTTCGAAGATATAAAAATGAATTTCAATCCATGACAAAAATGTAATAATATTTTGTATTTAAAATATTTTACAAGTAGCAAACTTTATAAAAGGAAGAAAAAACTTTTCAAAAAAAAACTTTAAAGAATTTTTTCAAAAATATTCTAAGTACTTAGAATAAGATTTATCAAATTCTAAAATGCTTTCAAAAATAAGCTAAGTTATCAAAATCTATTTTTCAAAAAGAGATATTTTCATAGTTTAGAAAAATAAATTTACAAAAAGAGATTTTAGCATAAATATTATAAAAGAATAGTTTTCAAAAATATTTGTATAGAACACTAGACTTTGGCAAAAATATTTAAAATTTAGCTAAGAAAAAGGATGCAAAAATATTTTCCAAGCTAATAAAGAAATAATGCATTCAAATATTTTTCAAAGATACATTTTCAAGGAAAATTTTCAAAACTTTTAAAAGACAATAATGCATTTTTCAAATCTTTTAAAAGACAATAATGCAATAAAAAAACTTTTTAATAATATTTTCAAAATATTTAATAAATAAATTTGGATTTATAAGCTCCCCCTTAGATTGACATTCAAATGTATTGCAATTATTTAAGCCAAATTTAAAAAATCCTAAAGTCCAAGCATGATATTTAATGAAATAAACATGATTTTATAAAAATATGTCAAAAAATTTATCTAAGAAATTATCGTTATTTAAATTGTCTAACTTTTATTTTTAGCTGATTATCATAAGATAACAGCTTTTGACTAAGTTAATCAAGTTGAGTGTTTATTTTCAACTAGTCTTTTTCTAAGAGGGATTACTCAACTTGATGAATTTTTGTTTTAAGCCTTGATTTATGACAATGTATTGATATAAGCATCTGAAATCTAGGCTTAGTCTTAAGTATCTCACTACATTCTAAGTGTCTCAATACACAAGTAAAGAACTCTGATGTACTTGGCAGCCTAAATCTATAGGCTCATGTAATCTATGGTAGATCCTAGGTTATTTTCCAATAATGAATTGTATTTTATAGAAATAATAGTAAAAACATAGATTTTTCTTCAAAATAAGTCCTATTCTATATAACATATACCTAATTTTTGTCTTAAGTTACTGAATTCATATTCGAATAAAGGTTTAGTAAATATGTCAGCTAAGTTCAATTTGGAATCAACATAGTTCAGTTTAATATTTCCTTTTGCAATGTGATATCTAACAAAATGATGTTTAACTTCTATGTGTTTTATTCTTGAGTGGTGGACTAGATTCTTAGTTAGATTTATTGAACTTATGTTATCAATAGAAGTTTAAAATTTTTGTAATCTAAGTCAAAGTCTTTTAAAGTATGGGTCATCCATACTGGTTGTGCAATGCATTCACATATGACTATGTACTCTACTTCAGTAGTTGATAGGGCAACACAATATTATTTTCTACTAAACTAACTTACTAGTGATTGCCCCAATAACTAACACCCACCACTTGTACTTTTTCTATCTAACTTACAACTAGCATAATCTGAGTCAGAATAACCAACTAACTCAAAATTGGCAGTCCTAGGATACCACATTTCAACATTAGTTGTTCCTTTAAGATATCTAAAAATTCATTTAACATTTGATAAGAGAGATTCTTTAGCACAAGTTTAATATCTAACATACATGCTAACTGCAAATAATATATAAGGTCTTCTTGCAGTTAGATATAATAATCTTCCTATGGCACTTCTCTAATACTTTAGATCTACTGACTTTCCATTTGAATCATTATCTAACATTATGTTAGTTGTCATTAGTGTTTTTATTTCCTTGGCATTTTCCATGCCAAATTTTTTGATTAATTTATTTGTATATTTATTTTGGTGCACATAATTTCCTTCTTTAGTTTGTTTTATTTGTAGTCCGAAGAAGAAGGTTAATTCACCTACTAAGCTCATTTCAAACTCAAGTTCCATTAGTGTTATACATTCTTTTAAAAATTTAGAGTTGGTTAATCCAAACACTATATCATCTACATAAACTTGGCCTATAAATATATTTGATTCAAGGGTTTTTATAAAATAGTTGAGTCAATTCAACCTTCTTTAAACCATTTTGAATTTAAATAACTAGATAGTCTTTCATACCAAGTCCTAGGTGCTTGTTTTAAATCGCGTAAAGCCTGTTTTAACCTAAACACATGGTTTGGATAATCTAAGTTTTCAAACCCAGGTGGTTGACTTACATAGACTTCCTCTTTAATTAACCCATTTAAAAAACCAGATTTAACATCCATTTGGTATAATTTAAAGCCTTTATGTGTTGCATAAGCTAGCAATATTCTGATTGACTCAAGTCTAGCTATGGGGGCATAGGTTTCATCATAATTTAGACATTCTACTTGACTAAACCCCTTTGCTACTATATTGTTATATTTGAGAGGTGTCCTAAGGTAATCACCTTATGATATGTACTATTTATTGGATAAATAAATGATTTATTATCTGAGTGCACATTCTTTTGTGTACGATTGGATCTTAAACTCATTTACTGAATACCCGCAATATAATTCATATCATGAGAGAACTTGTGATTGGATCACAACTAGTGAGCATCTCTACATGTGTAATTATGAATGTATTAAAACATCCCTAGTCATGAATTGATGGGTTCGGATATAATCGATTATGTGAGACTAGCACGTGTTATACTCCTTGGTTTAACCAAGCAGTCGCTCCTCATTGGCTGGAGACATTGAGATGTCGAGAATTAAACATTGATGTTAGTTAAAGATAACTAGTTCATTGGAGTGACCTGCCATGAGACTTCGTATAGGTCTGTAAATATATGGATATGTCAATAAAGATTTCATTGCAGTTTAAGTGTAAGTTTTCTTTGACTTAAGGTATTCAAGTCACCTTGGTCATGAAAACTTATACTTTGGCATCTTAAGCAAGCATCCCCTTGGAGGTGTTGACCCAAGATGATTGAGTATAAGTCTGAAGTGTCTCCTAGACACGACCGTGTGACATATGTGAATTAGGTCAAGGCACGGCCGTGTGTCTAGCATGTTGAAGCTTGAGTCATGGCCGTGTCTCCAAGACGGGACCATGTCTCTCTAGTAGTTCATGCTCAAGTCTAGGTCGTACCTCACAGGCACTGTCGTGCCTCCAGCCAACAGATGCTCAACATCAGGTCGTGTCTCCTAGACACGGCTGTGTGAGGGGAGTGACCTGGGTCGTGCCCCATGTCTATAAAAGGGGTTTTTGCCCCTTTCTCAAGGGGAGGTGGTTCTCCCCTTCTTGGGAGAACACTAGGTCCTTCATACTTCATCTTTCAGAGATTTCTCCGACGATTCGAGAGGGATTTCTCCAATCCATCATCATCCAAGGAAGGAGAGGACTCCCAAAGGCCAAGACAACTACCAGCTAAACGTTCTTTCCTTCTTTCTTCTAGATTAGGGTTTGAATGTTTATC
>JBBUKS010487670.1:0-15729 GCA_038050645.1 Hedychium gardnerianum
TAGGTAGTGGTGTCTGGAGTGGAGCAGTTTGTCTTGTCGTGTCGCTCGGCCACTTAGGTAGTGGTAGCTGGAGCATCATGCAGACAGAGACCTCTTGTTGTAGCTAGATAGCTACCCTGCATCCTGACCACTTGTCCACTCAGAGTAGTGGTAGTTGGAGTGCGATCAATTGTCACCGTCCCATCCCCCTCGGCCACACAGATGTCGTGGTAGTTGGAGGGTACGCCGGAGTAACTATGCTTTGTATATGCATTTGATGTGTGTTTCATATGCATTTGACTTCTGTTGCACTTCCATGTGATGATTGTGCACCCGATATATATATATGACTCACCTATGTCTGTGATAGCACTCATATATTGGAGTTAGGTTTTATACCAAATACTAGACTGAGTTAGAATGGTTAACAGTATCATTATGCTATTTGGAGATTTCGGGTTATACTATGGCAGAGTTGATTATATGTACTGTACTTGGTCATATACATGGTAGAGTTCTTCCCATGAGACTGTATGTACTTTGATCCCCTACTGTTATAGTTATCATGCACTATCTATTTTATACCCGTGGAGTCATTTGGACTCATTATCCCCTGTTTGTGTTTATTTTTCTTAGGTATCAGATAGATGCTATTGTTGTCGGGAGATCCTATTTGCCTGTCCTACGTCACATGGAGGGTTTTTCTGCGCTTTCAGTTCTTGCATTTTATTTCATTTTGGTTTCCGCTCTTATGTTATAATAAGTGAACTGTTATGCGGATTTGGTCTTTCTCTTGGTATTTGGTTGTTGTGATGTTGCCGACACGCACTGCATTTTTATTTGCATTTGATTTATTTTTCTGTTATGTTGATCTGGATATTTGGATATAATAATCTGCGTGAATTTTTTGCTTGTGTAAGTCGTGTTGACTTATACCAAGTTGTATCTATCACATTTTCATTAGGGGGTACCATCTGTTTCGTCGGACAAATATACCTCCGGGGTGTGATAGACACTAATTTGTCGCCGTCACCGACTGTTCGGCGCCGATATTGATTCATCACCGCCACTGCGTTTGGTGCCGTCGAGTTGCGCTTTGAGCCACCAGACACCAAGTCGAGCAAGATTCCTCTTTTGGATCATTTTGTCTCCCCACTTCGGCTAGTACCAAAGCAGAGATACGACTCGGACTTAAAGAAGTCATTTTGAAGATACTCGACGTGGATACGAATAGAGGCGAGGTTGGATAATATCGCTCGGTTAATTTTGGAAGAGGCTTGTCTTGCGAAGCTAGTAAACGCTCTCTACAAAGTTCGAATACGAACTCGCAGGTATAACTAGATTAATGGTTAATTTAGTTTTTCATAAAATTTTAATTGTGCGGTTATGTCCGCACGTGTTGAATCTTGCATACGTGGATGTGTGTGTTATAATAATTAGGAGTTGTTATATTTTCGCTGTACACATTTTGTGAAATGTCTAAAGCACGCGTCTGTGCCAGACTCCCCAACACTATAAAGAAATGATGACCTAAGCTAACTGAACTTGAATCGGGGTTGAAAACGGGGAGAAAATCCGAATTTATAATCGGCTTGAGGTGACCGAAGGATGTTGCCTTTGGTCCCCTTTTAAAGGGCGATCCAGGCGCCTCCATATTTTGAGGCGCCTAGTTACGTGACACTTATATCTAAACGCCTCAATGACAAAAATCATGGGCGCCTTGGTGAAAATCGTGGGCGCCTCGAGGTTGGGATTGGGGCGCCTCTAAAGAGGTGGTGCGACGTGCCTGTATTTGATACAGGCGTCTTGGTCGATTTTTAATACGCGGGATTAAAAAGGAAAGGAAAAAATATTTAATTTAAGTATTAATTATATGAGAGTATTAATATAGATTTTATTTAGTTTTAAGGTTTTAAAAGTTTTTAATTAAATTAAGTTTTTAATTAAGTTACATTTTTTAATTAAATTAAGTTTTTGATTAGATTAAGAATTTAATTAAGTTAAATATTAAGTTATAGTTTTAAGTTAAAATGTTAATTAATCTAAGTTTTTAATTAATTTAAGAATTTAATTAAGTTAAAACTTAAATTATTGTTAAGATAAGGTTTTAATTAATTTAAGTTTTTTAGGTAAGTTAAGAATTTAATTTAGTTAAAGATTAAGGTTTTTTGTTATTTTATTTTGAATCTTCACTAATTCGTTTAATTTACTTAGATTAATAGTTTAATTAAAGTCAAATTAATAATTAAGGTTTGATTAATTAATTTGATTATTTAGTTAGATTAGTTATGATTAAAAATAATACTAAGAAGATTAAGAATTTAATTTTGGTTAATTAATTAATATTAAGTATATTAATTAGATAAATTTCGGTTTGGAATCTATTAATTTAATTTGATTCAACATCTCATCCCTTTATAGATTTTCAAACACGGAAATTTTATAGTCGTGGTGAGATAGTTAAGAATTTAATTTATTTTAAAAAGAGTTGTTTGAATTTGTGTTAGATTCAAACTTAGCTTTAGGTACCACAAGTTGGTGTTTTTAGCATAAACTTTCAGGCTATGGTGAATCACTAGGATATCATTAAAGTAACCATGTGCCTAAGACAATGCTTTACCAAAACAATCAACCCATAAAACTTAGTACTAAATTTTGGTCTGACTAGCTCATGTCTAACTCGGGTAGCTTCAGCTAGATCTACTAAGTTGATTGCACCAGATAGAATACATATGATTCATCCTAGATATTCTCTCAATAGAGTTTCTTTAGCTTACTATCATCTTAACCTTTTCCGATGCTAGAAATTCAAATAATCTTTTTAGCCGTTCTAACTTAAGCATGAAAATAAACTAAGTATGACATGTAAAACAGTAAATCATACAAACATGCATATCAAGAAAAAATAATTTTTCTTTTGGCTCTCCTTGGGTCGTAACCTCGATAAGGTCTATCTAGGTAATGAATTTGACTCTTGGGTATCCAAAAGTGGTTTGGTCCAACTTGATTAATCAAGATTATCTTAGGGACCCATGCTTGGACTTGTTTTCTAGGTTTACGATTTACTAATGACATATATGTTTAAATCATGAATTAGCTTTGTATGCTAATCCAGATCTGTTGTAAATAACTCTTTGTTTTCCAGGTATCATGTTAAGACACTTGGAACCCGCAGTGAACGTTCCAACATTTTTCCAAGTTCTTTGACTTGAGTTTTCAAAATGGAATTTTCTTCCTCAAGTTGTTGAACTTGAGTTGAAGTTACACCTTGAACTGGCTTAGTCAAAGGACATGGGTTAGTCTCGTCCTTAAGGACTGTTACCCCCCTTTGGAGAGACCTCACCCGAATGTTGGACTTGGCTAGTTTACAAGTTAAATACGAAATTAAGATGTACAATTTAGAAACTAATTTTTGACTTATAGCGGGTTCAAGCCCTTCAAAAATGGATATGGATCCATGGCTTCTTTCAAACTCGGCTTTTGACTCGGACTCGACTTTAGTTTAGATCTTGGATTCGGAGTCGGTTTCCTGTGCTGGTAGGGCAAGGAAGCTGGTTCAGGCTTGAACTTCTTCGTCTGAGTCTTCAGATGAAGATTCATCCCACATTGCTTGTAGTGCCTTCTTCTTCCTTTGCTTCTTCACATCTTTGATATTCGGACACTCTGACTTGAAGTGCCCCTTTTGATTACACCCGTAACAGGTTACCTTGGACTTGTTCATCGAAGTTGGGCTTGGTCCCGACTAAGTCCCATTTGTTTGAATTGCCTTCTTGATTTCACGCTTTGACAATCCCTTCTTCTTCTTGTACAACTTTCTAACTAGGTTGACTTGTTCGGCGGTGAGTTCGTTATCGTTGGACTTTGATTCACTTTCAGACTCGGGCTCAAATCTAGACTTGTGCTTTGACTCCTTTATCTTGATTTTTCCTGCAAGTAAGGCAATACCTTTCTCGATCGACGCAACATTAGATTGTTCATGTAATTCAAATTTCAAAAATAGTTTGTCTAATCTAATAATTGATAAATCTTTAGAAACCTTGTACGCATCAACCATAGATGCCCACAAGGTATTTTGAGCAAAGGAGTTGAGAGCATACCTGATTATATCAAGGTTCTTTATTTTCTGGTCGATGGAATGGAGTCCGTTGAGCAAGTCTTGGATCCTCGCATGTAGTTGGCTTGCCAACTCACCTTCCTGCATTTTGATGTTATATAAATATTTAGAATTAGATCATGCTTACTTACCTTTGTGTCAGATGTTCCTTCATGTAGTTCGATCAGCTTCTCCCATAGATCTTTAGCACTAGTGAAGGGTTCAACCCAGTTCAGTTCTTCTTTGGTTAAGCCACACTGAAGAGTTTGGTCACTTTAGCATTGGCCTTGACCTTCCTTCTTGTAGATGCGTCCCACTTGTCGTAGTGGAGAGGTACTCCATCTTCGATGGGGAGTGTGATCCCCGTTTGGATGGAGAGCCACATCTCCACCTGTGTTTGTAGGTGGAACTTCATCCGTCCCTTCCAGTAGTCAAAATCCTCCCCTGTGAAGAGAGGAGGGCGAGCGGTGCTGTAGCCTTCTAGATGGGCCATGTAATATGAACATAATCTCACACAACGAAAAACAAGGAAAATATGTACCAAGACTTTCGTCTTGGATTAGTTGTGTGAGAAGGAAAAAAATTCATAAAGAGAATCGAGTGGTGTTGCACCAACTTTGATTAAAAATAAACTCACGAATGAAAAAAGGATCAGAAGGGGTGATCAAACCGATTTTGATAAAGTAATGAAAAGCACTAAAGCGAATGAAAAAATGCTCGAATGGTGGTTTCACCAATTTAGAGTGACCTCACTCTGATACCAACTCTAGGATCAAAAAGAGAGCACTAGAGGGGGGTGGGGTGAATAGCGCGTGTCATTTTTTCATGTTTTTTGGAATCTCGAGTATGTAGTGGAAATAAAGAAATAGAAATGGAAACAAACTAACACTTTGTTTTTACTTGGTTCACAACCCAGCGATTGCTAGTCCAAGGCCCGCACCCGTTGAGTGCTTTCGTTGGCAATCCACTAAAAAGGTCTTCTTCTCCAAATATGAATTCGGAGATGGAGACTCATCTTTACAAAAAGTTGGACCGATAAGACGTTTGCGGACTCATAAAACTTGCATATAAAAGACGAGTACAAAGAAATTAAATATACCAACAACCGACTGAGATCTGATGGAGCGCTTTATCGTCGGAGCAACGTTTTGACATTGTAGTATAAATTTGGAGTAGCGTGGAAGTCGTTTGATCATCAAAAAGTTTTCTCCAAAGCTTTTGGTCGAAGACTGCCTATATAGGCTGATCCAAGTGCCTCAATCCCTTTGAGGCGTCTGAATTGAGACTGACATGGTGACCCCTCGACGAAGCTCTATCTGACAACTCTTATCCTGATCTAGGCGCCTCAATCCCATTTAGGCGCCTGGTTGTTGATGTGTGCTATCCAACCAGAGGCTGCCACCTCATTCTGCTCGCACTGAGGTCATTGAGGTGCCTCAATCCCTTTGAGGCGCCTAGTTCAACTTGAGGTGCCTGGAACCTTCCAGGTGCCTGGTTTAGTAAATTTCAGGATTCAACTTCTGTATTACAATGTTAGCACATACACAATATATAATAGAAGAAATAACGTTTGACAGTCTCAGGATTATCTGGTTCTAACTTTTAGGTTTCTCGTAAAACTCTAGGTTGAACCGATGCCTATTATTCCCTCAACGGGGAACGCGTCCTCACCTACTCCTCTCAGGAGAGTTTACTTGTTGCCAAACATCTGGACCTCCAGACTATTTGGACTTTCGCTCAGCATCCGATCTTAACCTCTGGGACTCCCCGCTAGACGTCAGATCTTTGATCCCTCTAGACTTCTGCTTAGTGTCCTCGACCCCCATGGCTTTCCTCCTAGTATCCTCGACCCCTAGGACTTTTTCCCGGTGTCCTCGATCTGCCTAGTCCCCCAGACCAAGACTTCGTTGCCCAATCTCCATGATTAGGACTTCTTGCCCAGTCCCCCGGACCAGGACTTCGTTGCCTAGCCTCAACTAGGACTTTCACTTTGTCTAAGTTCTCTTAGGATTTTGAGCTTCCTGCACACTCAGTTAAATTCGTCAGATCACAACAAACTTTAACTTTGAACCTTTGTCATCTATCAAAACATAGGTTCGATTAGCTAATAATTCCTGCACCAACACTTATCTGCCACACACAAGGTTCTTCCCCCTCAAAGTCTACACAAGGTCTCAAAGGAATACTCGGTATCAATAGAAACCTAACAGTTATTTCCCCAATAATCTAACTCAGTCTCAAGGGGGTAACTTGTTAGTTTTCACTCTCGACAACTATTTTTTTTATCCCTTATTCTTTCTCTTCTTTTCCTTTTTTTTCTAAGTGCTTGCAAGGTACAAGACTTAAACAAACCTTTGTTTAGCATTCTGATTTTTTCTAATGAGTTGACATGATCTGAGTTTATCTAGTAACCAAAATATAGTTGAGAGGTCACCTAGGAGGCAAAAGTACTAGTTCGGTTCTATGAATCATGACTATTTTTAGATGTGTCTATTATCAAAATCAAGCATATTGCGAAGAGATCCTAAAACTAGACCAACACTCAAACTCTTCAAATAAAAATATTGTTCACTTCATGCTACTATAGATAGGAAGAAATATATCAGTAGGCATACTAGCATACAAAATCACAACAACATAAATATCTAGAACAAGCGTGCTAGCATTTTACCATGAGGAACAAACGCATCGTGACATGATATACGATACACTAGAAGAAAAATTTATGCAAAAGGAAGCATGACAAAACATACTAACAACCCAACATATATACTTTCCCCAGACATAAATCATTCATTGTCCCAATTAAAACAAATATCTAATATAGAGGAGGTTTGAAGTGAGGGAAATTACCAAGTGATGCACGTCAAACATTTGAGTCATTCATATGCCGAAGTCACCCCTCATCAAGTAGTCACACTCCTCATAATCTTTGAATCTTTTGAGGCATGACCAACTTTCCTTTTTCTCCTCATCTCCATCCACACCTATGGAGGATGCCATGGCCAACTCAAGGATCCCTGAAATGAAATAAAACAAAATATTAAAAACTTCAAAACAAAGGAGAAACTTAAATGAAAAGGAAAAGAAAAACTTGGGTTGCTTCTCAAGAAACGCTTGTTTATGGTCATTAGCTCGACCCCTTATTTGTTTTATCGATGAAGTGTCTTCTAAACCTTGCTCTTGCCGAAGTGAGATACCTTCGGACTTTCTTGCCAATAGTTCGTGGCCTTTCATCAATTATGCTCATCCTCAAAGGCTCGTTACGTGGTCATCTATGTGATTGTTGTGAAAAATATTTCCTACCACAAACATGCTCAAGAAAAGGTTGATTAGTAATTTTAGATATATCAAATAAATTTTTACCAATCATCAAAGGAAGTATATCATCGAACATGGGTTCAGAGGTGGGTAGGAAAGGCTCTGGCTCAAGTGGTGGTGCCACTAAAAGAGGTGATTCTTGGGGCTTTGCCTCCATTACACAAGTCACTACACTTCCATCATCAATAATTTCAATTCCTGCAACATCTATAGTTTCAAGTGGTTATGCGACCAAAAGAAGTGATACTTGAGTCATTGCTTTCACAGTATAAGTTCCAACACTTCCATCCACAACTTCATCATATGCAGGACAGAATATATAATCATCAACATTAACAATAGGATTATCAACAACATTGGTAGGCACAACCAAATCTTCTTTTTCAATTAATGCCTTAGCACCTTCATCCTCTTCGTTCTGGTTGTTTTGAATTTCCATAAAATTTCTCCACTTGACTTGTAATTTGCGAAACTTGATGCACATATCGATTGTATATCCTGATGTTTCACACATCTCACAATACATTTGTTGTGACCATTGAAGGTAGTCGGGGAGGATACTATATTTTTCCCCACCTAGTCGATGTGGAGGGTCTAGAAGCATCAGACAATTATTAATATCATGCCAATTTACACCATAAAATTCACAATAATAATCAGAAAACATCACAACATCCAATAGGTCTAACCAATGAGTTTGAGTATCCATCTTGCTCATAAAAAAAATTTGCTCACCTGAAAGAGAGAGGTTAGAAAGGCAAATGCAGTAGTAGAGAAGAAAATAAATCTAGATTAACTAAATCACTAATCAATCAATGTTAATCGAAAAAGTCTTTGACAACGGCGCCAAAAACTTGATGTGGGAAATTGCAAGTGCCCAATTCTGTCATCAAGTAATAAAATATCGATCCACAAGGATTGTTGACTAAATACTAATTGAGTTCATGAAGCTAGTTATCTAGAAAATCGGGGGTTGTTGAAGTCATGAACCAAAGTTTGAGAGAGTGATCCAAGTGCAAGAGAGAGTTGAGAGGGAGAGAGAAAGAGAGAGTGAGCAAGATCACCGAGATAGAGATAGAGAGTTGATTTGGGGAAGGATTCTAGATTTTCAGTTTCACCACAATGATTATAAATACCTAATCTGTGTTTGATTTCCTATCCTCAATGGTTATTTATGTATGCAGACTATCCTATGTATCCGATGTGAACTTTTGGAACTACAATTGCGTTTCCATTCTAATTAATCATCTACTTTCAAAGCGATAGAGATGAGGGATTTCTTTCTTAAGGAGATCCCTGTCATATGATCTCACAACCCTCGAGATGCCTCTTCCTACTGTGTGGCGATGAATTGAAATTGATTGATTAAGATCTATGATAGCCTATGCTCTCGTGGCATACTGATCTACTTTCGCAGGTGACTCTCCACGTCTCAAGTTTCTACGGGTTAGAGGATTGGTTCTTCTTTTGGTTCATCCCCAAATTCTTGTGGGATTTGAATCTTGTGCTTTTGGCATCAAGATTGTGTATACATAGTAGGCCCGGACCATAAACAAACATTTCATCAAATAGAAAACATGCAAACTCTATAGATTCAAATAAAAGAGATGTTTACATATCAATAGGGCTATTCCCTAATCCTAAAATCAAGAGTCTACTCCATTGCAATAAAATTACAACAAAAAGATAATGAAATGAGCATTTTTACAATCCAAAATAGAGAATTGAGAGAAAGAAATACTTAGCGATATTTCCAGAAAATGTCTTCGGAAGGAATCCTTGCTCCAGAGGTGGACAGATCGTCTTGATGGAAGAAGATGACTACTCTAACTTTTCTCCAAGAAGGGGAGGAAGGGGGCGGAGCCCCTTGGTCCAAAATGAGTCAAGCAAGTGTTTACTTGACCCTTTTATACCTTCATCAAACTGTTTAGATCTGTCATATTTATTAGGCTCCTCCAAAATTGGTTGTTCACTCATTAGACCTCATTTTCTCGGGTTGGACTCTGAACCAAACTTGTAGAGCTTGAAATTATCTTCAATTTAATAGGTTGAACACCCTAAAACTTCAACCGAGCAAAAAATTATAGCCATTCAAAATTTGGTCTGTAGTTTGAACTAAGGTTGATATGGGGCCATGGCCGTCACCACGGGAATGCCATGGTAGGCACTATTTACTCCACCAAAATCATATTTTCACTCCTTAGATAAGGTTTTCTCAAGTTGTACTCTAAAGAAAAGTTATAGATCTTGAAATTATCTTCAATTTGATAGATTGAACGCCTTAAAACTCCAATCAAATTAAAAGTTATGACCATTTTAAGATTAGTTTACAATGTGGACTAGAGGCTAACATGGGTCCATGTTGAGCACTATTTTGGGCTAAAAATTACCACGATCGTGCCAAATTGGCACGACTAGGCTGTGGTGTTGGCTAGGAAGCATCTGAGCTATGACACGACCTGTGCCGACTATCACGTGTGATGACACGAGCTGTGCCGACTAGCACTGCCCGCCCGTTGCGACTGCTAAAAGAGTCCGAGAATGGGCAAGGTCTGTTCAGGCTGGCACGGGCTACCCGTGGCATTGCTAGAGAGGCCTGGAAATGGGGCACGGGCCGTGCCGGCTGGCTCGACCCCCCTGTGTTGAGCACTGTACACTCCTAGACTCCTCTTGAAAATGACATTTAAATCCCATTTTAGCTCCTTTTCGTGTCCTATAAGTTAAAACAAACAAAAGAAGCTCTCCGAACTAGAAAGTAACAAAATAAAGCACGAATAGAAGAAAACATGAGATATATGCATAAGAAATGGGATAAAATGTGTGTCAAACTATGATAAAATCCAATATGATCACTAAGCCATGAGTTTTTGTCTGCAATCCAAAATTAGCCGAACGAGGGAGACTATGGATCCAAGAAGGAGTCCCGGGCTTGACTTTTTGCTCAACGGTGAAGGCAACCCAACGACACAAAGCGAGGGAGAGAGCAACTAAGAGGGGGCTGCTGTCTAGCCAAAATAGTTGATGTGAACAGATTTTTCCAAAGCTGTCTTGCATCTAGGAGGTTGCTTTCAGTGATGGACAACGTACTTTGAGGCATTGGGGTTAAGGCAGCAATGCTTGCTCGCTAGAATGAAGTTTGAAGGAGGCCGAAAGACTGCTGGGTGGCGGTGGACAGATTCTTTCCGCTAGCTGCTTTGGCGTGTGGGAGGCCCCTCTTGGCAGGAGGTCACTGCTCCGGCGTCCTTCTGGCCGACAGGGGGCTACTGGATGGAGGGGAGTTGCTAGCCGGAGGGTTTGGGAGGCGGTACAAAGAGGAGCACCCTCCTTGGTGGTCGACGACACAAGGAGGAGCACCCTTCTTGATACAAATCGCTTTCTTTGCTACTTTAGAAGATGCAATGTATTCCGCCTCAATGGTAGAATCATCAATGATTTCTTGATTGGAACTTTTTCAACTTATTGCGCCTCTATTTAAGGTGAATACGTATCCAGATTAGGACTTGGAATCATCCTTGTCCGTCTGGGAACTGACATTAGTATACCCACATATAATCATATCAACCCCTCCATATATCAAGAACAAATGCTTAGTTTTTCTTAAGTACTTAAGGATTGTCTTGACATCCACCCAATGATCCATGTCCGGATTCGATTGGCATCTTCTTGTGTTACTTAGAGCGTATGATACATCGGGCCTAGTACATAACATAACATACATGATTGATCCTAAGTTGAGGCATATGAGATCTGACTCATGCGAATCCTCTCATCTTGTGTGCTCGGGCACATAGACTTTCAAAGGTGAATCCCATGTCTCATGGGACCAAAACCTTTCTTAGATTCTTCTATGCTAAATTATTTTAGCACTTTATCAATGTATGTAGACTATGAAAGACCAAGAAATCTTTTTGATCTATCTCTATAGATCTTAATCCCAAGGATGTAGGTTGAATCTCCCATGTCTTTTATAGAGAATATTTTTGAAAACCAAACTTTAACAGACTGTAGAATAGACACATCATTTCCTATAAGTAATATGTCATCAACATATAGTACTAGAAATACGACCACACTTCCACTAACCTTCATGTACGCATAGGGTTCATTTGGATTTTGTGAGAAATGGTAGATGTATATGATACAACCTGAGGGTTTCTCATCTTTCGCCACCAATCTTGCATTGTGGGTAATCAAATTACCATCCATGTCAATTTTCTTTTTGAAAACCTACTTGCATCCAATAGGTGTTATACCTTCAGGTGGCTCTACCAAGTTTCAAACTTGGTTTTCATACATGGAATCCATTTCTGATTTCATGGCTTTCAACCATGAGTCCCTTTCTGAACTTTTCAGAACTTCTTCATAATTAATAGGCTCCTCATCCTCAATGAGTAACACATCTCTCGATTCACTTATGAGAAATCTACATCTCTTGGGAATTAGACATGCCCTACTAGATCTACGAAGTGGCAGTGTATCAACAGGTTCAGCCATTATCTCATCCCTATGAGAATCAGGCTGTGGGTCTTGATTAAGCATCTCTTCTGTGTCTATTAGAGTTTCTTAAACTACCCTTAGTTCAACCTCCCTCCCACTATTTTCCTGCAAGAGAAACTCTTTCTCTAGAAATACAACATGCCTTAAAACAAACACCTTTTGTTCCAAGGGATGATAGAATTAGTAACCCCTAGTTTCCTTAGGGTAGCCAATAAATAGACACTTATCAGACTTAGTATCTAATTTGTCTGATATAGTTCTCTTTGTTGGTGCAGGGAGCACCAGAATGAAACCTATGTTTTGATGTTATCAAAGGATCAGAGTTAAGTCTTATTGTTATATGAAGAACTAATCTAGTGTGCAGGATCTCAACTCTAAAAACCCTAGTAGGTCTGGAGGACCTGATACTAGGCAAGGAAGTCTCGGCAGATCATGGAACCAGATAGGAAGTCCAGATGGGTCAAGAGGACTTGACATCTGGCAGGAGGATTTGATAGGTCTAGAGGACATGATATCGAATCAAGTGAAAGTCCTGGAAGGCCGATCCGATGTTGAGCAAAGTCCAAACAGGTATGGAGGACCCGATGTTTGGCAGGTGAGTTGAGGTAAGCACCTGAAGTTAGTGCAGTGAGGTCGTGTCCCAGTAGGGACAAACCTTAGGCGCCGATCCAACTAAAGAAACCTATGGAAGTTTTTAAGTTAAGATCAAGACAGTCCTAACTATCGCACTCATGCATATTTATATATCTATCTAAACTTTGATTTGTAGGACCTCTATTATTATATTTTTTGTGCTAACTTTGTTTTACAAATAAAATAAAGTTCACATTTAAATTAGGTTCTGTCGATCGAATGGGTGGTTCCGTCGATCGATCCGACCAGATTAGCACAATATCGAATAGAGGTTGCAAACTTGGAAAAGCCTAGGATCAGTCGACGGATCCAGGGGATCAATCGATCGATCAAATATGGTAATAATTAGAGATCAGATCGAATCGGCGTGGAAATGGTAAATGTAGGAATTAGTCGACTGATCAGCTGGATTAGTCGATCGATAAGCCATGATTTCTAGGATTGAACGGATTGGATCAGAGCAAAGAAGGAAGGCCGCGGGGTTCAGTCGACCGATTGGAGTATTAGTCGATCGAAAGGATCAGTCGACTGATCGATTTTTCAGTCGACGGAACGCAGCCTATAAAAGAAGCCCTTGGGGTCCGAGCCAATGATCACCTTCCTTTGCGCTTCATTTTGTTTTGGCTACTGTTATTCGTACAAGCTACTGCTACTGCATCGAGAAACAATCCGACAACCTACACTGAAGTTTAATCTCTTGTTGTCAGTATATTAATTTCATACTTGCATATTACTTGTAATCTGTATACTTGTACTATCTTGCTTTCTCAGAAGAACTACATTAGTGAATTAACCGATCGATACGATTTGAAGGGTTGTGGGTTCTTGGAGTAGGAGTCGGTTGAGCTCCGAACCAAGTAAAAGGAATTGCGCCTTCTTTTTGTTCTTTTCTGCTGCTTCTTTGATTTACGAGAAAAGAAAAGGTTTTGAAACGAAGGAGATTCACCCCCTCTCTTGTCTCCAATGATCCAACAATTGGTATTAGAACCAGTTTGCTCTGAAAATAGCTTAACGTTTTTTCGAGTCCTTTCAAAATCTTTTCTATTTTTTGAAAAAGTTTTTTCTGTACTCTTTTCTATAGAAATATCTTTTTTCCTGCACTACTAATCCCAAGATAAAGTATTGGAAAATTTTCTAAGTTTTTTTTTGCAAGAATGTCGTTGTCTCATCAAGAAGGGCGAAATATCTATGAGCCTCCACCATACGATCAAGATGATTTCCATTATTGGAGGCAAGCAATGGAATCATTTATAGGAAGTGACAATTTTGACAACTGGATAGCATTAAAAAAGTGTTTTTGAGACTTAGAAGCAAACAAAAAGGTAATAGAGTTAATTTGTAATATTTTGCCTAACGATATTGTACATAGATTAGACAAGTATAAGAATGCATACAAATTTTAGACATGATTGATCGAGCTTCACGAGATCCCGTCGAAGCTAGAAGATCAAGTCGAACTCGAGTTCGAATCCAAGTCTGAATCCCCAGAGTCATTTTCAGAGTCAAACTCAGAAGAACCAGACTGGATCACCTTCATAGAATTAATGGCTAAGGAGGAGGTAGAAGGATCCGAACCCGAGTTAGAATAAGTTTCTAAGCTCGAATCGAAGATGACAATAGTCAAGGGGGAGAATCCTAATGAGGATCCAAAAGGTAATATCGTAAATTTAAAATTTAAAGATCATATAATATGTTTTAAATGTAGTGAAAGAGGACACTACAAAAGTAAGTGTCATACTTATAAGAGTCGATCCGCACAACCAGAGGCAAAGGAGGACCGATTCTAGGAGTCTGGAAAAGGAAGGAGCACATCGAACGCTTCAAGTGCAAACAGATGAGTCACAACAAAAGTCTATACTATTAAATACGACAAAGAAAATAGGTTTTATAAAGCTTGTTCGAAATATCAATTAAATGAGAGTTGATTGGTTTAATTAAAGCTAAGGTTAGAATTAATTAACCTAAGTTGAAATATTAAAGCCTAAGGATGGATTAATTAAAGCCTAAGTCTAATATATAAATACCTAAGTCTTAAATCTTCATTTCACTCAAATTTTGTTTTCCTTCTTCCTCGATTCATAGCTGACGCTGCCATGATCCTCTCGATCTGCCTCCTGCAACCGTCGACCGTCGGCTGCCGACCGCCACCCTCTTCTCTCCTTCCTCCCAAATCTAGCTGTCGATTCTTAGCTTTTCTCCCATCCACACCGCCGGCTCTTCTCCTCCTCAATTGATCATCGCCGGCGGCCAGAATCGAGGCCAACCGCAACCGGAGAGGCAAGCCCGATCTTCATCTCTCCCTCTCCACCATGTAGCCGTCGCCGTCGCCTTGCTCTTCTCTGGCCATAGATTTGCCGCCGACCCCAAATATGCCGCCGACCCCAGATCTGCCGTCGACCACAGCTCACAGCCAAGGTTAGATCTCAATTTGGAGAGGAGCTAGTTCGAGTTCTCTTCTATTCTGGAGATCAGCCGCCGATCCGTTCTTCTTAATCCATCATTGTCGCCTACCTTTGATTCCGGCTAGTCTCACTGTTATACTAATAGTCCCAGCCATCAGAGCTACCTTAGCCACCTCTGTTGTCGGCCAACCCTAGCAAAGCCGGTAGTCATCACCAACACTGATTTGCTGCCTTGCTGGTAGTCGCCAACAGCTAGCTCTGCGTATAATCGGCTAAATTCAGTTGTTGTGATCAAGCCACTTTTCTCCAACCATCACAGTATCTTTGGCAGTCATCTTCGGGAAGGAACCATAGGGTAACGAATTTTCTAACTCATGATGCTATAGGTTTCGGTATATAGTGGATAGCTTGATAAATGTAATGCAATTACTTTAGCAATAGACTAATTCAAATTAGGGTTTGGATTTGTGTAATTATGAGGTGGTAAGATTTGAATTTGGTGGTTGGAGTATGTTTGGTAAATTATCTTGATTTATTGAATTAGAGCTATGAATTGAATTAAAACTTGGAATTGTTGATAAAGTGGATGTTGAATCTAGTTTTGGGAAATTATGTGGGGTTTGATTTAAGAGTTCATGCATGTTTATAGTTGGAATTTTTGGATGGAGGTTGATACAAAATCTGAGTTTAAAATGTGGATACCTAAAATGTTATTGAATTGATATTAGGTCCATTTTATTGGATTTACCTATTATGTGGAATTAGTAGTTGTTAAATTTATTTGGATGAGTTAAGATGTGGAAT
>JBBUKS010487688.1:0-15728 GCA_038050645.1 Hedychium gardnerianum
TTTATGGTTTGAAACACGCGTCCTGTCAGTGGTACCAGAAATTTGATCAAATGGTTACCTCATTTGGATTTAAAGAGAACCCCGCTAATCAGTGCATATATGTCAAGTTCAGTGGGAGCAAGTTTGTTATACTTGTTTTGTATGTAGATGATATATTGCTTGCGAGCAATAATAAGAGTCTGCTGCATGAAACCAAGCCATTTCTATTTAATAATTTTGAAATGAAAGATCTTTATGAAGTATATTTTGTTTTAGGCATACAAATCTGTTGTGATCGTTCAAGAAACATTCTTAAACTTTCATAACAGGCTTATATTGAAAAGATGCTTATAAGGTATGCCATACAGAATTGTACACTTGGTAGCATACCTGTGTTAAGAGGTGACAAGTTCATCTTGCAGCAGTGTCCACGTCTTGAACTTGAAATAAAGGAGATGGAACAATTCCCTTATGCGTAGCTGTGGGAAGTCTTATGTATACACAGGTTTGTACACGATTAGATATGACATTTATAGTGAGAATGTTAGGCAGCTATGTTAGTAACCCAGGACCGTCGCACTGAAAAATAGTAAAGAGAGTGATGCGATATTTGTAAATAACTAAAGGACACATGTTCACGTATTAGAGATTAGATCACCTGGAGGTGATTGGATATTCAGACTCCAATTTTACTGGATGCTTGGATAGTAGGAGGTCCACTTCGGACTATATTTTCATTCTTACTGGAGGGGCTATATCTTGGAAGAGCGTCAAGCTGACGCTAGTAGCCACTTCTACTATGAAGGCAGAGTTAGTAGCATGCTATGAAGTATCCAATCACGGAATTTGACTGCGAAACTTCATCACAACGTTGCAGATCATTGATGGCATTGAGAGGCCACTGATGATCTACTGTGATAATAAAGCCGCAGAACTTTATGGCAAGAAAAATCATAGTTCATCGAAGTCCAAGCACATCGAAATCAAGTTTTTAGCAGTTAAGAAAAGAGTTCAGAGTCGTCAGATCATGATAGAGCACATTAGCACAGATTTCATGTTGGCTGATCCACTCACCAAAGGCTTGGCGCCTAAGGTGTTTATGCATATGTTGTGGATATGAGAGTCCTTCTTATGTAAGAATAATTCATCTAGTGAGAGTCTGTATTTATTTTATTGCTCTATGTTGATTAATAAAGACAAACATTTTTTTTTGATTATTGTACGTACTTAAAGTTCAAAACATTAATGAGAATCTTGTTTGTTTAACACTCTGAAATAAAATATTATGATTTACTATTGTTGTTTAATATTTGGTATTTGTAAATGTAATATAGATTCTTTTTGAAATCATAAAGTTTGGATCATGATCTGTTAGTGTAGTTTAGTATAAAGTTTTAGCAAATATGATCAGACTTTTTTGAGTCACTTTGAATCAGTTGAAAATTGACATGTACTGATCATATTTCATGTAATTTTCACTATACACATCCACATCTTGATATATGTCATTAATGATATTGGTATTGTGATTACTGTTAGGGCTTGTTACGATCATATATAGTAGTTATGATCTATTTAGTCTTATACCAATGAAATTAATGGACCAGATTGTTACAGGGATATCTTATACCCATAAAGTTTGATATCAACTAAAGTTTTATTCGCATATTGTGTATAATCGCATATAACCCAAGTGGGAGATTGTTAGATTTAATTATCCCTTATGATGGGTTTACATGTGATTTAAGACTTGTGATATCGAAACATGTTAAATGATCTAACTTAAGTTATTGGGTTTCGAATTATTGGATGTGGACCCTATATGTGTAGAACCCTTTAGCCCGATTTGTTATCATCTATGGGCTGATAACGGATTGGTTGCCTATATAAGGGGAGATCCCCAAGGGTTTAGGGTATCTTCTTGAGACGTCTCTTGAATTTCTATTAGATCAAGAGTTTTTCGACGTCGTCATCCTAATTCCCATGGAAGACTTCTCCTATTGCTTTCGTTTCTTCTTCTTCCTTAGGTATCTCTCCTGACGATGCTACAGGACAAAGACAATAACTCTTCAATCAGGTTTTTTGTCACTTTTGATTTATGTATTTATTTTGCTATGTCATGATAAGAAGAAATTAGATCCATGCTCATGTTTTTATTTTTTCTATTCGAATTCTTATTTCAATTATCTAGAATATATACGGTCTAGAATTTTATAAAAATTAATAATTTTTTCATCAAGTATAGATTGAATTTAAAATGAAATGAAAAATATTAACTCTAATAAATTAAAATTTTTAATTTTTTAATTAAGAGAACTAGAAATGATATTTTCGAAGCATGTCAGGAGCTTGTGTCATTTGTTTGTCTTTGCATGGTAGAAGACTACATGCCTCATTGATATTATTGATGGATCTTTACCACCGAATAGGTAGATAGAAGCCATAAGAATTATTTTGGGACAATGGTTAGGATTTTTAATAGATAATTAAAGAATTTAAAATTTTAATCTTAATTATAATATATTGTAAAAAAATTTCTCTTTAATAAAAAGTGAGCCTAAGAATACTAACATTTGAATGAGTCTCCATTAACGTTTTCTGATTTATCCTGATGATTGATGAAAAATTTTCGTGAAACTAACTCAGTCCTTCCAAATTCAATATTATTTAATTTGATTAATTATTTTTTTAAAAAATCATAAAAATATTTCAACCAAAATCAAGAGCTTCAGACGAATCAGTAAGAACAGTGAAAATGACCTCCCGAGTTGATAATTAGGATCAAATCCATGTCCGGATATTTCCTTGCTCGGAGGCCCACTGACTCGGGGGCAAAGGATTATTGCCAATATCTTAAATGAGCACTAATTAATAAAAAAATTATTTTATCTGGACTAGTATTCACACTAGGCTCAACCTCCGTCATGATTGTTACGAATAATATTCGAAAAATTATCTTTTAAATATTTTTTTTAAAATAATAATCAATTTTTTTACTGAACTACTATTAATTAATATTGACCGAGTTAAATAAAATCTCATCAGAATATATGTTATATCCATAAGAAACGTCCTTTTCATGATTTTTATAGGATAGTAAATAAATTAAATGGAGTCAAATTTTGAGATGTTAAAAATTATTTGATAAAATAATGGAGTTAAGTCGAATCAAACCTAAGATGAATTAAATTTTTGAAATAATTATTTAAATTTGGTTTGATTTATTTTTTATGAACTTGAGTTTATTTGAAGTTTGGCTTGAACTTAGTTCGTTGAGATATTATCAAGTTCTCGATTCAAACTTAGCTTGAGTTTGGTTCGTTTAGATGTTATCGTACTCTCAATTCGATTATTTAATTGTTTGAAATTTTTACTTGTTTGATTAGTTATTGAACTTGATAATTCAACTTATTTATTTATTTTATTTTATTTATTTAGAATGTTGATAAAAAATTTATTAATAAATATGATTGTTAAAGAATGTTATTCACAAAAATTGCTCACGAATATTAACAAACTGAACATGTATATGTTCAAACTTATTTATTTAATTTAATGAGTTGTTCAAATTTATTTATTTAATTAATTTTGTATATATTAAATAAACATAAATAAATTTTTATCAAATTGAATATTAAATTTATTCATGAATGTTTAATTCATTTATCATCCTAATTTTTATAAAAAGACATTATTTTAATTTTTTTCCCCAAATGAAAATGGATTTGAAAGTTATTGAAGGTAAACTGATACTTTTTAAAACAAACAAGGTGAATCAAAAATGCATTTGAACTTTTAAGAGTAGACTGTATTTTATTATCTAAAATCTAAAATTCAAGATCTAAATCCAACCCAACAACCGGCGGACTCCAAAAGGCTATAATTTCGATCGACTCTCCGTTAAAGTCCGCTTTTGCCCTAAGACGTCTGATAGAGGCTGAGACTCGCCTCCTTCCTGCTCCCTCCCCTAGTGGCTCCTACCTCCGGCCGTCATGGCCTCTCGCCGCCTTCTCTCCTCCCTGCTCCGATCCTCCTCACGCCGTTCTCCTACCCTCAGATCTCCCTCCGCCGCATGCCCCGCTCCCCGGGCCGGTCCTCGCCCCTCTCCCGCTGGCTACCTCCTCTCCCGCGTCGCTGAGTACGCAACCGCTGCCGCGGTCTCCCCGCAGCCCACGCCGCCCCCTGCCAAGGTCCCATCCGGGCCCAGTGGCAAGATCACTGACGAATTCACCGGCGCTGGCTCGATCGGGAAGGTCTGCCAGGTGATCGGTGCCGTCGTCGATGTCAGGTTTGATGAGGGGCTTCCTCCCATTCTGACGGCGTTAGAGGTGCTTGATAACGAGATCCGCCTGGTTCTCGAGGTCGCCCAGCATCTGGGGGAGAGCATGGTGCGGACCATCGCCATGGACGGTACTGAGGGGCTTGTTCGCGGTCAGAGGGTTCTTAACACTGGATCTCCGATCACGGTATGTCATCGCTTATCATAATCTCTGATTGAAATTAACGCTTGATCGATACTATCAAAGACAGACTAATGTGTAATTTGGTGGCTGTTCGACAAGAAAAATTATATTCGGTTGTTATTTACCTCTGAGTTTACAAAATAACAGGGTAAAGTTCTGGATGATGCCAAGTGAAAATATCTAGATGCCATATGTTACATGTAAAATTTGAACCCTTGCAACATAGTATTGACATCGCGGAATAAAGTTAAGCCACTGATCATCAGGAGATGTTTTTGCACATGACTGATTGTTGATTGCTATACTTGCTTCAACATTTCTTTTAGATGCTTTTCAACATTTCCTTTAGATGCTTTGATGGATATTGGAAGTTGAATGGTATATAAAATGTTACTTTTGTTTATTATGGACTTACTTAGCTATATTTATTCACTTGTGTTTGGTCGAATTATTAGGTTCCTGTTGGCAGAGCCACGCTTGGGCGTATTATGAATGTTATTGGAGAACCAATCGATGAGAAGGGTGACTTAGGTAAGATTGCTTGGTTTGTCTTAGTTTTTTTCCTTGTATTAACTTAATTTGTTGATAACGTTTTTCTTATTTCTCTCTTTGATAAACAGAGACGAACCACTTCCTTCCTATCCATCGGGAAGCACCTGCATTTGTCGAACAGGCAACAGAACAGCAGATTCTTGTGACTGGAATTAAGGTGCTTGCTCCTCCCTACATAGATATACCATATATTTCCCTTTGTTATTCTTTCAGAATAAATATATCTTTTCATGCATATAAAAGTGTATTTCTTCTGATATCGCCAGGTTGTTGATCTTCTAGCACCTTATCAGAGGGGTGGAAAGATTGGACTTTTCGGTGGAGCTGGTGTAGGGAAGACTGTACTTATCATGGAATTGATCAACAATGTTGCAAAGGCTCATGGTTAGTTTTAATGAGAGACCAATCAGTTGAAGTTCCTTTTTTTCAATGTTTTAACATTTTGTGTTGTAGGTGGTTTTTCTGTTTTTGCTGGTGTTGGTGAGCGCACTCGTGAGGGTAATGACCTGTATAGGGAAATGATTGAGAGTGGTGTTATCAAACTAGGAGACAAACAGGTTCATTCTTGATAATTTTCTTCATCCTTGATTTTTATTTTTTGCAAATGTTATGTTCCTTAATACTGTGTTGTTAAAATGCATTTTCTGTAGAGTGAGAGTAAATGTGCTCTTGTTTATGGTCAAATGAATGAGCCCCCCGGTGCCCGTGCACGTGTTGGTTTGACTGGGCTGACTGTTGCTGAACACTTCCGTGATGCTGAAGGACAGGATGTGCTCCTCTTTATTGACAATATTTTCAGGTTCACCCAAGTGAGTGTGTAGGAAAATGAAGTCAATCTTTTATTTTTGTTGTTTAATAAAGCTATTTGTTAGGAGAATGGTATCTTATGTCACTTCCAACTTCATAGGCAAACTCTGAAGTGTCTGCCTTGCTTGGTCGTATACCATCTGCTGTTGGTTATCAACCAACACTTGCTACTGATCTTGGAGGTCTCCAAGAGCGCATTACGACAACGAAGAAGGGTTCCATCACCTCAGTGCAAGCTATTTATGTGCCTGCTGATGATTTGACTGATCCTGCTCCAGCAACTACTTTTGCTCATCTCGATGCTACAACTGTGCTGTCAAGACAGGTTTGTTCCATGTAGTTTTTTGTTATGCATTCTCGGGCTATATATTTTAAAGTGACATTGGACAATAACTATGACATACTTTTGTTGCTGATTAGATTTCTGAACTTGGTATCTACCCTGCTGTTGATCCTCTTGACTCCACATCAAGAATGCTTTCTCCGCATGTGTTGGGAGAAGAACACTACAACACTGCTAGAGGTGTTCAAAAGGTTCTCCAAAACTATAAGAATCTGCAAGATATTATTGCTATCCTTGGGATGGATGAGCTCAGTGAAGATGATAAGTTGACTGTCGCTCGAGCTCGAAAGATCCAGCGTTTCTTGAGCCAGCCTTTCCATGTTGCTGAAGTTTTTACTGGTGCACCTGGAAAATATGTTGAATTGAAAGAAAGCGTGAACAGTTTCCAGGTCAGTTATTTCTCAACTTATGGGTTAAAATTGTGATTTTACTATAATATTGTTGTGACGAATCTCTTATTGTGACTTCTGGTCTTTAGGCTTATGAGGGTGGGAGTTAGGGATGGTAATATAATTTGATGCCTTGGTCCGTCTTGTTTTGCCTCACTTTCCTAACACAATATTTGACAAAAATACAGTGTTTTAACTTTTCTCATTTGTTTAGGTTTCTCCACATGATCTTGTCCCACCCAAACCTATTTGACTTTTTTTTCCTGGTTGAATGGGAAATTTAATCCTCGTTCCCCTATTGCTGTCCATAGGCAGAGATATTAAGGTTCTAGTCACTATTCCATTGCCAATCACAATATGTTTCTCAGATGTTGCCGTACCATTCTTTTTCCTCTTTAAATGTGCAATTCAGCTGCATGATTTTTCTCACCTTATTTTTTCTCAAAACGCTTGGTGTTCTATGGTCAGATAAATGTTCACGTCGTTAATGCTGTTTTATTATTTGCAGGGTGTTTTGGATGGGAAGTACGACGACCTACCAGAACAATCATTTTACATGGTTGGAGGCATTGAGGAAGTCATTGCAAAGGCCGAGAAGATTGCAAAGGAGAATGCTGCATCATAGAAAATTCGTCTCAGGCATTCAATAATTCGAGAAATGGAACAGTGGCTTTGTTGAAATCGCCAGCTTCTTGACTTTGTATCTTAGCTGGCCGAGTTTTCATTTTTCTTCCAGCATAGACATAATGGTCTGGGATCATTTTACCAATAAGCAGATGCAGGGATTGATTCCTTTATATCGTTTCTAGAAACCTGCTTGTCAAACAGTATCTGCTTGTGTATTCTGGATTAGTGATGTCCAGTGGAATTTAGCTTTTTAAGAGTTGCACCATCTTCAAAGGATATAGACTGTTGTTAACTTATTTTGAAGTACAAATAAATATGCAAAGTAAGCGCACCACCTCAAATAGCTGATCAATGGTTTGTTTTGTAGTAGTTGTAAGGTACACCGATGAGGAATTAAACAACTTAGATTTCTCTGGGAGTTTTTATTCACTCAAGAATTTATTACACCCAATCAGCAGTAATGTTTGATTGTAATGATAAAACTTGTTTTAATAGGAGTGGATGGGATTGAATGGAATAGAACGATAGAACCTAATGGAACGATGAATGTGTATGTAAGTTGGAATGTAGTGAAGGGATGTCAAGGATGATTCATTTTGTTATTATCTTTTATATGGTTGCATTAATAGGAATTAATAGGATGTGACAGCTCTATTTGCTTGGTGAGTTGGATCTGTGGAAAGTCAAACTTCTTGTGATGTGAAAATTATAAAAGTCAAATGCTTTGTCCAATATGAAGTTTTCAAAAATGAGATGTTAAAATAACTAATAATTTATTTATTGATTAAGGTGTTCTTAATCCTCAAGTTGTACTCAATGTGTTATTTAAAATTTCTGAGAGTCGTATTAAATGTTTACTTGGAGATTTGTTTTAAACACTTTTTGAATAAGAGTTCAAAATTGACAGTTTAAAGTACTAGAATAAAAAACGAAGTGTTGATACTCCTTCAATAATGTTGATTTAACACCATTTTTTAATTATACTAATGATTTAAAAATCAAAGGGAGTTATCCTTTTTTTCCCCCTCTAGATCAGCTTGCCTTGGCATTAGTTTTCTTAGTTTGTTTCATTCCTTAGATCATCCTTTTGGCATGTGATACTCTGTTCGTATGACTTTTTTGATGCCTAAAAACTTTCATTTTGTTCTTCTCCCTCTTTTAAAAGTGTTTTTATTGTCTTTCTTTGTCTATTTGAGTTCTTAATCTATTTATTTCATAAGATCTAAATGATTTATTCCCCAAATTTAATCCCTTGTCCTAGTTATATCTTCATTTAATCTCACCTCTCTCTATCATCTGGTTCAACTAATATTAATTTTAACAAGACAAAATGTTTCATTCTACACCTTAAGCTAAATAATGGATGGAATGAAATGAGTGATTTCTCCAAATGGTTATATGAGCTCAAGTTAATCTATTTAAATATTAAAATGAGATCATAAATGGAGTAATCCATTCTTATTTTTTATCATCCAAAATCTTGAGATGTATTCCACTATATAATCATCATGTACACAATTTGCACTACATCTTCTTTGACTTGAAGAGAGTGACAACATCGACAAAACTACTAATTACAAACTCCTTTTAGGTACAACATCATATTTCTGATGTCTCCTATCCTACCATTGAGCTATATTGGTTTATACTCTATAAGTTCACTGATACCTTGTTATTTGTGCATGTAGGCAAACTCCTGGAACCTCCTGTATAACGCATACAATAACAGCCAAATCTTATCCTACTAGATGTATGAAACATATCCCCTATATGAAGCATAAACTAAGAATTTAGCACATTCAACATTTTGCAATTTTTGAATCCCTTGTGGCTTTCTCCATTATTAATTACTCTCTGATTTCCTCGTGTTTCACTAGAGAAGATACCGGTAGACGATAGCTAATGAACACGGACAAGATATGGGCGGGTTTGCATCACTTGCAAAGAGTGCAATTGCCCGTTCTCCGTTTGAGATACCGAGACAGAAGTTTCATTCATTTCCTGCATTTACAAGTAACAATGTTGAGTAAGCCTTCACTCGAAGAAAGATTAGATATTCTACCTGAAAAATGTAGCAGTGTAAACACAAGAATTACCTGTAGTTGTCGCCTTTGGTAAAATGTGGTAATGGCTCTCAACATAATGTACAAAGGTAATATGATGCCGACAATCCTCAATAGCAACAACTAAGTTTTTATCAAAGAGCAAATGTCAATATTAAGTATAGGGAATGCTTTGCGATGTCGTGAGATTAGTAAAACCTTACTGCGAAAAGTGGTATTGAATACTCCTCAGTTCCACTTATCATAAAAGGGATAGAATGGCGTAGAATCAAAACGACCATGAACTGGAACCAAAAGCATTATGTTTATTAGAACAATTCATGCAAAGCAGTTTAAGTTTTACATGTGAAGATGGAACTCACTGAAGCAGCAACGATGCGACAATACATAATGCTTCGATCGTGAGATGTTGCATAGTCATTATAGTTGGGTCTGAGGTAAACTCGATTAGTTTGAGTCATTGCTATATACTGATGACTCTGGATATCCTGTCTCGAAATTTCCCAGTTTCCCCTGAACATGTATGCTATGGCCAATCAAAAACCATTGGGAGACAAATACTTTAAGCACTTTGATCAAAAAAGAATCAGAAAGAGCACCTGAAATTCATAGGACTAGTCCCGTAAAGAAACAACTTCGGAGGAGCAGTATATCCTGGTTTAAATTGCTGAATCGAGTACATCAAAAGTAACGAGAGACGGTCACGATACCGTTGTTAATCAATAATAAGATAAATAAGCAATACACTAACAAGTACCTGCAAACATATCTCACATTTGGTGTCACCCTTCTCATTACACCACTTTTGCACACACTTGCGGTGAGCATACTGCAGAAGTAAAAGGTTTCATGAAGGAATTGAAGGAGATAAATTAAGAGAACCACGCGCGTAGAAGGCTTGCATTAAGGAACATACACAATAACAAGCCGCATAGTTTGCATACTTCCAATTTCGACAAAAGATTCTCATTTCTTAGATGACACCTTGCAAACCAAGTTCTTTCTTGATTTTTCACAAGGCAGCATTACTATGCTAATGCTACTAAACTATGAAACTACGAAATTCAGCCTCACCTGAAACTGATACAAATAACTCAGTGAATTGACAATGGCAAGAAGCTTTACCTTTAAGCTTCCGCAGCAAGAGCAAGGGATCTCCATGTTAGTATCCTCATCCTCGTCTTGGCAAATTCGACATTCGACCAATTTACCAGCGAACATACCATTCACAACAATTTTCTTGTTTGGAGTTGAGTCGACTTCATTCACAACTGACAATGAAGCAATTTTTTTGTTTGACCCACCTTGGTTCATACTCTCAATGGCAGCTCCAAGGGTTGACTCTGTTAGCAATCGGTCCACCAGAATCACGAAATGGTCCCCCATCACTTCACAGGTCAAACAGAAAGAATGACAAAATTTAGATTTCAAAGAAAATTCCACTTCAACGTATTTTAAGGTAAAATTCAACAGATAAACTTTTGCTTAGAACCAAATATTTTTTTCGTTCAATTCAAAACTTTCTCTACAGAGAATGGGAAAGAAGAACTAAACTTCGATAAGCAATTGATAGCAGAAAATATACAAAAGGAGAAATTGAATACAACATTATAAGCATCCAGAAAGAAAGGGAAACGCAGTTGTCGACGATTTCTAACAGCAAAAGTACTTGAGAAATTTCTACAATCTGGAAAATTTAAGAACCTAGCTAGACTCAGACATCGAAAAAATTTCAGAAAGGCGGCGCCTTTGTCAAAAACAGAAAAGAGAGAGAGAGAGGATCCAACAAGAACTTAGAAGTATAGTTAGGCACCAAATACACATGGACGGAGCGATAAGAATAACACAATCGAAGGAAGCAGCGCTCACCATCAAAGAGCAGCAAGACAAAAGGTGGAAGCTTTTCTTCAAGGTCTGGCCTTTCACCTCAGGAGAAGATCCAAAAGCCAAACAGGAGAGGAGGAAAAGGAGGAAAAGGAAGAAATGGAGTATGGATAGTTTGGAGTGGGCGAAGATACAGAATTGGAGGGAGGCAGGGAGAGGGGTTTTTAAGAAGCAAGCATTAAATGGAGATTTTGCTATCCCAGCCGTTTCTTTCTTTGATTATTGATCTATCTCAAAGCTTTCAAATGCCTATTTGTTGATGATTTTTGCCTAC
Source organism: Hedychium gardnerianum (assembly GCA_038050645.1). Lineage (NCBI taxonomy): Eukaryota > Viridiplantae > Streptophyta > Magnoliopsida > Zingiberales > Zingiberaceae > Hedychium > Hedychium gardnerianum. The sequence goes on from JBBUKS010487688.1 coordinate 11,382, forward strand.
CATCAGCAATCCTTTTCTATAAGATGATTAATTTTTCTACAACTTTGTATTATAGTTGAAAAATATAAAGTTAATGATCAAGTGTCCAATCAACTCAACATTAGCATTAGGATAAAAATCCAAAATCTAGTTGGACAAAATCAACAAGGTAGATTATATCGTTGGCCAACTCATAAGAGCCTAAATATGGATCATAAAGTTGACCATCAAAAAAGATTTAAGATTATTATGACATCATTAACCAATACGCAACTGAATCAATTGGCAGTCATTTTCCAAGCTCTTGAACTCTATCCATGTAAACAGATGAGCAGTGTGATGATGGCAGAACAAGTTTTTAAATATGGCTGATTAATTGTAGATTTGTCAGAAAATCTAGTTATGATTTCAGTTTAGTTTGGTTTTGGTTGCGTTGGCTACCTCCCCAATCCACTCTGCCTTTTGGGTAGCTTGCAACATGACGCAAATCACTGATTAAACAAAGCAGAGACTCTAATGGCAGCTGGACAAGTGGAAATTTGGATGATGAAATCATACTTTGTGGTTGACCAACCTGCCACCTCTCTATCTCCTCCACTCCATGACTCATCCCAGTTTGTCTCTAATGGATTAATTAGGTTCAGAGTGGAGGGTGGGGCACCACGAGATGGTGTACCAATCCAAAGGCTTTGGGCTGTGGGAAGTTTCTTGACGATGAAACATTGAAGTGGACATCATCGAGCTCATCTTATCTAGTTTTGTGTAAGCTGATCAGGTCAAGTTTATCCAATCCAATAGGATTTTCATGTGGTCATTGTCAAAACACAGTGAGAAGCAAAGAACAACTTGGAAACATATTGGTTTTCTTAAGCAATAGGATTCCATCAATGCATATTATCTTTTACCTTGAATTTTTCTTCTTTTTTTTCTTGCAATTTTTGACTTGTTTTCGGGCCTAAACAAAGATGTCATTCATTCTTTCTCCATTTGTTGTTGCTTCACAAGTGTGAGAGGACCTGTCATTGGATCCACAAAGAGTTGAGGTTGATTGGACCAAGAATTGACTAAACTTGTTATCTTTGTGGATTGCTATAGATTCCAGACATTGATACATCATTCATTCTTGCTAGGATGATAAACAAATCAATAAGCTTTAGAATATTAAAATTTATTTGATAAAATAATTAAGTCGAGTTGCGTCTAAAATAAATTAAGTTTTTAAAATAATTATTCAAGTTTAATTTGATTTATTTTTTACGAGCTTAACTTATTTGAAGTTTGACTTAAACTTAATTTGTTTAGATATTATCGAACTCTCAATTCAAATTTATTTGATTGATTATGAAGTTTGATAATTCAAACTTATTTATTTATTTAGCATGTTGATAAGAATTTTATTAATGAACATATTATTAATGAGTTTTCACGGGATGAGTTGATGGCTAGTGCATAAAACGTTATCACCATAAGATTTGAGGATCAAATCCTGGCTAGTAGTCAGGTTCATGCTCTTTTCCATGCACTGATCACTGTCCGGGCTAGTAAACTAGCTCCTGTGATTTACTTCATTCGTGTTGGTCTTGGGACGGGCTGACGGGCGCTGAGGGCGAGCGCTTCACCTTTTGCTACCACAAATATTGTTCACGAATATTATTCACAAATATTGTTGTTCACGAATATTATTCACGAATATTGTTCACGAATATTAACGAGCTAAACACATATGTGTTCAAGTTTGTTTATTTAGTTTAACGAATTGTTCAAGCTTGTTTGTTTAATTAATCTTATGTATATTGAACGAAGATAAATAAGCTTTTACCAAATCGAACACCAAATTTGTTCACGAACATTTGATTCATTTACATCCCTAATTCCTACTGTAACTCACGAATATTGTTCACGAATATTATTCAAGAACGTTGTTCATAAATATTATTCATGAATATTATTCATAAATATTAATAAGCTGAACCCATATATATTATAATTTATTTATTTAGTTTAATTAATTATTTAAATTTATTTATTTAATTAATTATATATATATTAAATAAATATAAATAATTTTTTATTTAATCGAACACTAATTTTATTCACGAAAGGTTGATCCATTTATAGCCTAATTCCTGCTGCAACACTGTCCATGTTTTCAGTCATCGAAAGGTACGAGTTTTCACATGTTTTTTCCACCATTCATTCTGCTGCAGTTAATGAAGGGTTGAGAATTGGTTCAATGGACATGCTCATGATAATGACCAGGGCATTCAACCTTATCTTGTATTCTTATCCTTCCTCCTTATTCTATGATTGCACCCAAAAAAAAAAAATAAAAAAGAAAGTAAAGTATAAATTTAAAAAATTATAAGCGTTGAATCATGAAGTTTCCTGCATTGGTTCCTGTTATCATATGAAAGATGAAGCTTGTTATAGAGAGGATAATCATATTCTGTTGTAAGTTATGATACATATTAAAGAAGTCTTCATGTTAAATATGATAATTTAAAATAATAATATAAGATATATTAACTGGGAAATAAAATTTATAAAATTTATTTGGAATTTATGAAATTTTTTCTGGATTTAATTAGAGCTAATTGGAAAAGTTTACGGGGATAAAAGTATTAGATTTTTGAGAAGTCTGTTTCAAAATGTTAATTAATTGGGAGTTGATAAATAATATTAACCTATGATTTAATTTTATAAACCCTAAGTTGAGTTAATTAAAGTAAAGCTAAATCAATTAAAAACCTAAGTTTATAAACATCCTTTAATTACTGATCCGTTCCACTCGATATTTCTTCTCCCCCTTCTCGCGATTTCGCAGCCGCAATCCACCCCCTGCTCACTCGATCCCCTCCTCACCCGATCACCGTCGCACTGCCCTCCTCTCGAGCTCTTCTCTCGATTTCTTCGCCGGCCTTCTTCCCTCACAAACTTCTCACTCGAGCCAACAACTGCCTTCTCTTGTCGTCGTCGGTCAAATGAGGCTACTGCCAAGCCACCTCTGCGATCGTCGATCATCCATCAGCTCATTCATGAGTCCTTGCCCGAACCTCTCCACCATCGGTCTCTCGGTGATTTTTTTATTTTCTCCGGATTGCCACCGTCGCCTTGTAGTAACATCGCAGATTTACAATACAGCTCCTCTGTCCAGGGCAGAATTGGATCGCCGGCCATTGCTGTTGGATAGATCTAGGTAAGTTGAACCTCTTAAATGCTTCTGTTTCTTTTTGGAAGGTAGAAGCTGAGTAAATTTTCAATGGTTCAGATTTGGTGATGTTTAAGAGTGTTTTGTTCGATTTTTCCAGGAGGATACATTACTATTTCCAGCCAGACCCACTGTTGAATTGGTTCCGGCCACTGCCAAATCTATTCTGGTTTCAAGTATAAATGAGTTATTGATTTTAGTATGGTGTAGTTGTGTTTTGCTTGGTGTGGTGGTTAGTTTAACTAATCCTTTCAATTATTTTTTGGAAATCAAATTGCAAGGGTGAACTTGGGTTATGAATACTGATTTTATAGTTGGGTTAAGTTGTGTTGTGAATTAGGATTAATTTCGGTTGATTTGATCTTTGATGGATATCTTGGTACTTCTTGAATTGGAGGTGGATATATTGATATAGTTTAATTCTTTATGTGTGAAGTGTGTTGGTCGATTACTTGATGTTAGATGTATGTGGTTTGGCTTCCACCTTTTTAGATGACATGTAATTTAGCTTCACTTGTGTCATGCATGGTAAGTGTATGATGAAATGTTTGAGTGGTGCTTGTTGGTAAACTCTCTAATTTTGGGAAGTATGAAATTGTATAATTAGAGTTGTGGATTACTTTATGTTGTATTGTTATACCAAGCATGGATTGAGGTTACCTTATGTGAAGTTTGAAGTTAGGTGATGGAATAGGATTTGGTATTTTAATTGTAATGATCATGTATGGAGTATGATCTTTCAATTGAACTTTGCATGATAGTTGTGAGTTAATTCCACTATTAATTGGGAATGGTGAAACTTGTATTTGAATTGGAACTATTAAATAGTATCAATTGGTATAAGATAATTGAGACGATGAAGGATTGGATCATATGATTTATGTTGTATTCGATTTGGGTGATGTAAGGATGTAAAGTGCTCAATTTGGGTTGTGTTAGTGCCTTGGAGTCAATGGTTAATTTATAACCTTGGACATGATTAGGGTTGAGTCAATTAGGATTTCTCCTACATGGTTTAACAATTATTTTAGTCCTTGGACTCGTAGTGGAACTAGTTTGTAATTTACGTTCTTTGATACAGGACGTTGATTCAGGACAAGTACTTCGATGTGTGGATTCTTCGACACGATCTATGACCTAATTGGAGGCGGGTACTTCTA
>JBBUKS010487697.1:0-15727 GCA_038050645.1 Hedychium gardnerianum
ACGGAAGTTTCCCACCGGCCACCAGGGTAAATCGGGAAGCGCTAATGGAGGCCCATCCAAATGGCCAACATTCTTAGGCTCGCTTCTCACTGAAGGAAAAATTCCCTGCAATGCGCCGCAGCTGAGATTCGAACCTTAATCCTTTGGTTATCCATTGAAGGGCCTAACCATTGCACCATTGCCCCGGGGGCAATTGTTTGATGAAAGAGAATAGAGAAATTGAACATCATTTGATCAATATTGTATAGTTTAAAATTTGGAAGTTTGATTAAGTTATGAACACAACCTAGTCTTTTAAATAAAAGTGAGAAGCAGATCCCTTTGCCTAGCTGTTGGCCCTGTTTTTTTTTGGTTAATTTATTAATCTAGCACAAAATCAAGATTAACCGTTATTTTTTCTATTTTTTTCAATGGTAATCATCCTTTCAAGAAAAAGTTTCGCTAATTCTCATATGTTTTCTCCTGATTCTTTTTTCAGTGGACACCACCAAATGTTAGCGTGCCTATATTGAATTTGGTTGACAAAATATTTCAGCTAAATAGAAGAGGTTGGCTAAGGTGTGTTTCACATGGTAATTAATCATTTATCATTTCTTGAAGATGCTTAATTCAATTGGTGCAGATTTGGTTTCTATGATAGTAATATTTAAATTTCAGAATTATTGAGATGCTATTTTAGCATGCCAACCTTTGTCATGTACATGTACAAGAGAAAGGTTTGAATATATCAGTATTCATCCTAAGAAGTACCCTTTAATAAATGCATTTGACAATTTATTATTGAATAATCATTCATATAAGTCTACAAGGTGTAGGATCAAGGTTAAGGTTTAAAGTATCTCTATCGAGTTGGAATGGTATGGTTTTGATAGTTAACCTTGCCCATACTTGGCACACTTCAACAAGATGATTGATATTAATATAATTAAAGTTTAACATATTAATAACTATCTTTATATTTTCAACACTTTAAATCATAAATATTAATACAACACAAATATTAATATATATTGCTATAAAAATCTTATGAATCATAATATTACTTATAATTAAAATCAATACAAGTAATAATAATATTAACTGTTGGATGTTTTATAAATTATGCATATTATTTAACTGAATGTAAATATAAAATTTTAATTAAAATATAACATACATATCATTAAAACAGGAATTCTACTAAAGGTTTTAGATAGTTATTCGATATACCATTCTATGTGAAGAAAGGAGCATAAGACAACTTTGACATGACTTTTAACTTCGAAGTCATCATCAGTTTTGCTTTCATTGTTATTTTGTGTATCTATCAATGTGGCAAGACTTGATCTTCTTGATCATTGTTACATGTTAATTCACCTTGGCTGGCGTCTGTATGTCCACATGATAACATTTTTCTTCTTCCATGTCATTGTCTTCTTGATCAATGTGGCAAGATTTTCTGCCTTTATACCTTTATTGTGCACTTAAAAATTATTCCTTTCTTTCTTCTTTTATAATTACTTTGATTTAATTTCTAATATATTTCAGCTAATTTAATATCTTAGATGATTAGATTTACTTTTAATTTATTGGATTTAACTTTTTTTTAGAATCATATAATGTTAGATTTTAGATCAAATCGAATCATCATGTATTTTTTTTTTCAAATTTCGGTTCACATACAAGAATCATATCATTTTACATAAGAGTCGTAATGAATCATATGATACAAATCATGAATCATATGAGCTTGACAACTATAGCTAGAATATAATTGCATAGGCTGATCTCTTAAGCTTTTAAATTAAGTCGACCACTCAAATTTATCACAAACAAATTTTCTAATCAAGCTTTTGAAATTTTGCTAACATGCCAAATCATGATTGAGAATAATGTTTCAATCTTTTTGAAGTTTAACTATTAGCATTTGACATAATATTTTCACCCCTACAGGAGACAAGCCTACTGGATGTCAAAACAAATTTTGCAATTGATAATGGAAGATGCAATTGATGATTGGATTTTGAGACAAATTCATTGGCTAAGGAGGGATGATGTTATTGCTCAAGGAATTCGATGGGTTCAAGATGTAAGAATTTATATAAATAATAGTATGTTGTACTATAGTTGACTTATTTTGGAAAAGAAGTTATATATATATATATATATTTTAGTTGATCAGTACCTGTGGTATAGAGGAAAATGATTTGAACTTATTTCTTTGTTTAATTTAACAGCCTATATTTCCTAGAGAAAAATAAAAAACAGTTCAGGCCTAATGTTTTTTAATATCGTAAGTATTCTATAACTCCTGCGAATTCTCTTGTGATCATTTTCCAACTCTTCTTGGTCAATGCTCATTTGATTGATTATCTGCATCATTTCATTGAATTGTATTCAATACAGCTTTACTCGACTTGGGTAATGAAGGAATGGACTTTATCTACATCATTTCATTTCATTGAATTATCTACATCATTTCATTTCATTCAGACTCAATGTTATTTGAAGTTAGATCTCGTTCTCCCTTTTGCTACTTTATCTCTGCCCTGTTTTCGTTCATATTTAATTTCTCATATATCTTGTGTAGGCCTTTGGCCTTCTCTTTCCTTAAAATATTCATCAAATTCTCCTTAATGTTGTAGAATAATACCCCTTGATGTACATAAAGAAATGCACTTATTTTAGTCACATGAGAACGTCGATTTCTTAAGTTTAAATAATAATTGTTAGAATTGTACAATTTATGATTCATATCATATAATAAGTTACGATTAAATTGTAAAATGTTAAGATTCTTATCTGAGTTGGCATTTTTAAGAGATTCAGTTTGATTTAATACATTTTGGCATAAATCTTACTTTAAAAAGAAAGAAAATATATTAAAAGTGAAATCCGACCAATTAAATGTAAATCTACCCCTTTAAGGCATTAAATTAAATTCAATATATAAAAATTAAATTGAAGTCATTCTAAAAGAAAGAAAGGCTTAAAGAAATACAGCAAGGGGAAAAGGGTTTTGCTTGCTGTGGCAGTGACAACGGTCTTCTGTGTGGCAACCAGACAAGAAGCAATGACAGTCGCATGTGGCTGCTTCCAGCGCTCCTTCTATGGAAGCTGCAGTGAACAGGGAGTAAGTATGTGGTGCCTGTGTTTTGAGGAAGAATAAAAAAAAAGAAAGCATGGGTGAAGAGGAAGAGTAGGTTAGGAAATTATTGGACATTTTTGCAAAAGGTTCATTTTTCAAAAATTACAACTAGTTCCTTATTTTTTAAAAAATAATTCAATTAAGTGACACTGTGACAGTTCATGTAATGCTATATTCAAGGAAAGAGAACAATTTATACATTGCATATTTATGAATTAATCAGATCCAAGTTTTGCAGGGTCCACTTTGGTTAACCTGTAAACTGATGTGTTATTTTAGTGGAAAGCATAAACCAACAATATATCACGCATTGTCTATTTTAGCTTATTGCTTCTAGATTTCATATAGCCAACAGTTTGTTCCCTCTTTGGTTTTTTTTTTCCAAACAGATTCTCTGGCCTAATGGTACATTCATAATCAAGTTCGGGAGCAGACAAGAGGTGGATGATTTTGAACTTGATCAGAAACCTTCTCAGGGTAAAAGTAAGATGAGTGGTGGTAAGGCCAATAGCTCAAGCTCTTTTCAGGCCCAGCTTGAGGCAGCTCGCAGGGCTGATGATATTAAGAAAATGCTACTTGGTGAGTCATTTGCTATCTGTGTCCTCTATTAAGTGCACACTTCAGTTCTGTTAGTTGGCATTTCTTTCTTTTTCCATTTGATGCACACTCTTTGACATGTCCATGGCCGCATTTATTTGATCTTTTCTTGTTATCTTTGTTCATTATCAAAATTTTTAACAAAAGTCTTCAAGTCAAAATGCTAACTATCAATGCTGAATTTTTTATCTGGTCAATGTAATAAAAAAATATTTAAATCTGGATATTGCTAATGATATGTCTTGACAAATTCCTTAAATAGTTATGGAACAAGTATAGCTTGATGATGATGATTTTATGTGCTATAGCCTGATGGTTCATTCATGTTGTGAAGGCGTTAATGGTTACTTATGTCTTAAGCTCAAAATCAACTTTTTCTTTGCCACGAACAAAGCAGTGAACTCTTTGGCAGGGACTAACCCAGGGAATCCCCTTGAATACTGAGAATGGATGATATTTGATATTATAAGATTCCAACGAGGATATTCTTATTTAAACTATTTGGTAGGACTAACAATGGGATTATGATTCAGATTTTTGTTCTACTTTCTCCTTATAACTAGCTGACCCCACCTAGTGGTTAAGACTTGGTTGTTGTTGTTTCTCCTTGTCACAATCAATATTTTCTTTCATCTCTTGTTTTAGCTTCCCACAAGGCTATCCTTGTTAATTGCATACTGCTTTCTGAGAGTTTCTCATTTGTTTCCTAAAATAGCCAAGGCATAATCTAGATCTTTTCATCTCAAATTGTTCTTCCTGGTCTTTTTGTCGCCAGTGTGATACTTTTCTACATGACCGAGAAATGCATTCCCTAACAGTAGGGTTTTGCCTGGGGAATGTATTTCTTCTACCATTTGAAATTATATCCGGATAGTTTCAGCTGAGTTGGGTGCTATCCGTGTGGGAAATCATTTTTTAGAATATCACAATTTAACCCATTAAAACTTTTAATCAAAGTTTAGTGAATTTCATGTGGCACACATTTGTGTACAAGGATGTATGACCTTTATTGTTAGAAATATGATAATCAAAATCTAATCTATTTGATAAAAAGTTTACGACTAATTTTATTGCACTTTCAAATACCTGATTTTTACTCAAGAAGCAATTGGTTGCCAGGTGGAGCTCCAGCTGCATTGGTCAGCTTGATTGGATCAAACCAATATCGACGGTGTGCTAGGGATATCTACTATTTTCTGCAGGTAAGTCTTAACTCGCTGCATAGGGAGTGCATTTCTTTGTGGTTAACCATTATCTTACGGGACTTGTACCTTTAACCTCGCCCTCACATATGACCATGTTTACTTGCAGTCCACCGTATGCATTAAGCAGCTCGCGTACAGCATATTTGAAATGGTAATCGTTTCAGTCTTTCCAGAATTACGCGAACTGCTGATCGATATACACGAGACTGCACGCAAGCAGTCCTTTTGATTATGGTTCAAAATTTCACCTAGTTGCCTCGGCCCTCAATTCGTTCAATCCTACAAATCTTGTTAGCAGGATTGCAGATTATATAATTTAATACCAGTTGACCAATTTTGGCGTGTCAACGTTCTCTATCATCAGTCGAAAGCTGAATCAGAAAGGAAGGTGGGTGGATACTAGAGTTCTGTACATGTCCCTGAGCCACATGAACTTGATCCTAGCAGATAAGAAGCTGTATATGTAGGAAAAACTTCGTTGTCCCTTTTGTAAAGTCTTCAGACTCGGTATGTAAAGTTATTCCTTAATCCTTTCCCAACTGTGTTTTGTCAAACTCTACTAAGAAGTCTCATTGTCTTAACGTTTTGGGATGTATTTATAGGCTTTAAGTTGGATATCGACCATTTTTTCAGCCATTAATGATATGATATGATAAATAGGAGCTTAGTGCAACGATAAAATTATTATGTGTAGTATTGTGGACATGGATTTGAGTTGGGGAAATAATTTTTTACAGGATAAGATTACTTATAATAGTGATTCAATTTTTTTCATGAGATTTTGCATTGACAGAAATTTCGTATATTAGGTCATTCATTATGCAAGTGCAATTTCATTTCTTTCACTGTCTTTAATTTTCTTAATGACGAACTATGCTTAGTTGAATATGGTAGCTGATGTAATGTAAAGTAAAATTGTCTCAACTAATACGTTGAAGGGAATTTGTTTTTGAATATTTGTTTGTCTAAATTAAATGTGTATTTTTTTTTTATAAATATACAAATTAAATGCCTATGTTTCGAAGTTTTACCAAGAAGATATCTTAGGAAACTATGAGGTGAATTTATTTTTGTAATTTTTAAAATACATAAAATGCATTGGGAGTGACAAAGTGTTGCGAGGATCAATCGGCTTCTATCACTACTCAGGCTAAGCGTTGTCTTTTCTTTTCTAATATTTTACTATTTTTATATTTTTTTAATAAAAGTAAGCAATCAATGACGTGTCCGTTGGTTGAAGTACACATTTTGAAAGTAGTGTGTTGTCTTTATAATTTTAAAATATCCTCAAATTTTATTATAAATATTATTAACCGACAGAATGAAATGGGTCTTTAGATCAATCAACCCACCTAAAGTGCCTAAACAAAGGTAATTGATATCTGCATATATTCTCATAATTTATCATCCCTTTTAGAGAATATGAGAGTCATTTTGAAAGGACCGCTTACCTTTTACTTTAAATAATACGAATAATTGAACTAATTGGATTGCTTAACTTCACTGACTCGAACAAATCAGACTTGCCGAATCTTTCTAAACCAATCAATCTGCTATCTGCTCAATCAACCTTAATGTAATTGGTCTTTTATTTATTTAGATTTTTTTAATAATTCAAATATCTGAATTTAACCCAATTAATTTTGAAGATAGATAATTTTTCTAAATTCATAATATAATTTGTATACACTTATCTATCACAGTTATGGAAGCATTTATTTACCTAATTGATATTTGATATTTAAGGAGAGAATGAATTATATCCCCTCCCCTTCCCTTCCCTTCCCTTCCCTTCCAAATAAACATCGGTTCCTTCCCTTCCAAATAAACACCCCCGGAGGTAGTTTAGTCAACCACTCGGGACTACTTCAAACTTTGCGGCTGCGCGTGAACCAGAGAGAGAGAGAGAGAGAGAGAGAGAGAGAGAGAGGGACTCATTGCATGCGACGGCAGTCAGCCGGAGCCCAATATCCACCGCCGATTTCTTCTATGGCGCAGCGCCGCCTCTCCGACCTGTCATCCCATCTGCATCTGCCCGGCCCTGCCTCGGCCCCTCACAGCCCTCCCCCTCGGCCATGCGGATCCACTTGCGCGGCCACTTCCAGCTGCGAGACCGAGGCGGATGCCGAGGCGGAGCTGGGTGGGGAAAAGGGATGCGTCTTTTGCCGGATCGTCCGTGGCGAATCCCCTGCATTCATGGTATAACCTTTTGCTTTCTTTGGTCCTTTCGGATTTTCAGATGCCAGTTCTCTTTGTAAAAGGGCGATGCTGTATGATAGTTCATCGTACTGGAATCCTGGAATCCCTGCCCATGTTGTTTATTTCTCTTTTTTTATCATTTATTTCAGAAATGTTTATTCTATTTCTGCGTTACTCTTTGCTCAAATGTTAATTGGGGCTAGCCTTTTTTGTTTCTCATCTAATAGAGTCATTATTTTGTAGTTGTCTAATTGATTTATAGATTAGATTATCTAGAGTGACATGATTACGAAGTCTAACACGGGTAGTATAAGTTCCGGCAATGGAGAAATTGAACGTCTGATCATGATGGAAAAAATATTTTGTTCTAATTTTAAGTTTTCCAAGAGGCCTAATAGATAAAATGGAGATTTAATATACTATTGCTATGGGCCATGCACAAAGAAACTTATACCACTTGAGAGAGAAATAAAGTTCTAGAAGGCATTTTAGTAGGAAGCAAAAAACACATAGACTATGATAGTAATATGCATCGAACCGTACTCAGGGAACATGTAGAGAACCTCCCATTAATATTTAGCTTCAGTTCATAACATTGGTCGATGATAAGCAATAACAAAGTTGAGATTGTTACCTAGTACTATGCATATGGTATACAATCTATTAATGATTTGAGGATCTAGCTTTAGGTAGATATTCACACAATTTGCGAGTTGAACAATAAATAAGATGTCCAATAGCTTCCACCAACAAAGAAATGTCTTGTAATGTTAGAGAAAAAAACATCAAAAGAAATAATTATTCTTTATATAAAGAAGTAATCTATACCTTGATTTGCAAAGGGTAGTTTGGACATACTGAATTTTTCCTTACCATGACATAAAGCCAAGAAATTTATATGAGATACCCAAAATAAGTTAGTTTCATCTTTATCACAACACTTAGAAAACAACAACAACAAAAAAAAAATCCAGAAATTGCTTTGAATGTTCCTCTTCATTATATTTATTGTCTATCTTAGCATATGTATTGTTCTAATGTAAATTGCATATCAATGATATCCTCTATTACACAGCCTTATCTTAAAGGATTCCAGAAATCAGTAATTGCTACTTTAGGAACAGCTCAGGTCCATTCTTTTACCCATAGAAACTGGTTTTGATCCTTAGTATTTGGAATCTTCTAAATTTGCAATATGCTGTGCTCTTGCAAATAATCGAAATAGGACTTAAAGATGATTTAGCAAAAGGGGTATTTTCGGTTTCAACATTGTTACTCTAGGAATTTTGGTGCTTTGGCTTACGGCTCAACAAGACAATCTGGTTATTTAATATTTTTAAGTCAAACTTACTAGTGATTTTATTAAACTATCCCAATTTATATCTGAACCTTAGGAAATATCAATACGCTTTCTATTGGGCATAAATTATTAGAAGGAACAGTTCCTGTGCTAGTCTGCTGAACTATAAAGAATATAGTGGAAATATAAAGTGATGGAACTAAAGCAGCAGCGAAATACTGACAAACAATTCTCTTATGATTCATAGTCTTTTGGACATTTAATCTTTTATGTTTGTTATGGTCTGTTATCACAAGCTTGGATTTCCATCTCAGTAATCCATCTACTGATAATAGGTTAGAAATATCCTATTTGGGGCATTGCAGCTTTTGATAGTTTGGTCTAGGCTTAATTGCTACTTTTATTTTGTTTGCAGCTTTATGAAGATGATGTATGCATGTGTATTTTGGACTCTAATCCATTGACTTTTGGGTAAAGTATTTCTTCTGTTTTCTGATATGCTCTCTTATGATGCTACACAATTTCTCAAATTTTGGCATCCTTTCTCTTAAATGTTAAATGAATAAAAAATGAATTGAAATACGGAATTAGCAATTGATATTCTTATGTTACACAATTATGATGAATTTGTTTTTTTTTTGTTTCTTTGTATTTTAAAACACTTTATCCTTCCCTTTGGTGTGCAGGCACTCCCTTATCATTCCAAAATCACACACTCCTTCATTGGAAGCAACACCACCTGCTGTGAGTTTCTTGTGTCCTTACTGTGATGGCTTGTAATTCTTGCATCTTACAGTAGGCATTAGGTATAACTTTTATTTGATTGTGTCCTTTCCTGCGCAAGATACTGTTTTAACTGTAGATGAATTCTCCTTCAAGCATCACTTTCGTATTTTTGTTCCTCTGCTATAAAGTTAGAAGGTATAGTTACATAAGTCTAACTACAGGGATATGTAATGTTAGCTTTGGTTTCTTGTTATCCACTGTCCAAAGGATTTGGCAAATGACTTTGCAATAGAGTTGATGGGAAATTTTCTTTCTGCAATTTACTTGGGCAGCATTGCAGTTTGACTTGTTCATCAGAATAGTAGCCCTTTAGAGGTATCAGCTCAGACAGTAGTTGCACATGAATAGCATGCATTTTCAGTATCAGTAAGGATGCATGCTAAATACCTTCAATAATTATTGCTTTCTACTAATTTGAGATTCTGCAATGTTGTTAGTGTAGTTGGGCTTTACAAAATCCACCATGATTTTTCCTTATAATCAATTGCTAATCTTTTTTGCTTTTACTTATCAAAAATTCTGGAGTTTGATCTATAACTAGTGAGTAGTTCTTTGGAAATATTGAGTCAAGGGCTCAATAGTTCCCTCTCTGTTCTGTTCTGCACTTAATACCTTTGGCTGAGCAAATTAGACACCTATGGATCATGTATTTTGAAGACTTGTACCTCCTTACATTGCTTTTTCCCATGATCTCATATGTCAATGTAATATAATCCAGCCCTTTGTAGTATTAATTGTTTATATTTTCATGGTAAAAACAACTTCCCACTATGATTTAATTGAAATTAAAAGATATAGGAAAACAACATCATCGTTCTACTCTTTTAGTAGTGCTATGTTTTTGATGCAGGTGGTAGCTGCCATGTGTTCAAAGATTCCAATTCTTAGCAATTGTATAAGAAAAGCTACTCAAAGTGGTAGGTGGGACATATAAAAAAGATGTCTGCTGTGTATGATGGGTTTTGTAAATATTCTTTTCTGCGTTGCTTATTATCCTTCCCCTTAGCCTTATCCTTACCCTTAGAAACTGGGTTTCTCCTTGAGGATCTGGCGAACCATATCTAGATCACGGTACCCTTAGATGTTGCATTGAGGAAAAATTTGTGCATTAGATCTAATTCTTTTTGCTTCAAAATTTTCCATTCCCTTTCTTTGGTCATTTAACTTCTCTTAGGTCATCATAGATTCATGTAATACTTACAATACAGTGGGTTTTCAATTAATTGGCCTGCGTATATTAGTTGTGCAATCTTCTGCTCATATTCTATTTTATTGGGAAGAAAATGCATGCATTTGATTTCTTTGCCTCTGCATCAAAGGACAGTATTTTGTTTTTGCTCTTTCAAATTTGAATACTTCCATAGCTATTCTTGATAGTTCCTTCTCCTTGCTTACTGTACTTTTGAAATAGCCAAACTTCTGTTTCTTCTTTGTTATCATATATTGTTTTAGAATATTTTTGAAATTATAATCACCCAAAGGTTTAATTAGCATCAAATATCATATAAAGTTATTAACTGAATTGATCATCAGCAATCCACCTCTCACCTTGGCACCAATTGTCCCAAGCTATTCATCCTTGTGAAGCACACACTATGCCACTCCTAGATGCCTCCTGTTTGTGTGAAAGAGTGATGTAAAATGTCACCTGCTGGAAGATCTACCTTTTTGTAGTTATCGCTTATACTATTTTTTTTAATTTTGCAGATTCATTTAATTTATTAGTCAACAATGGATCAGCAGCTGGACAAGTAATATTTCATGTTAGTACTGAACATGAGTTCAATAGATGATTTTCAACTGCAATGGCTATATGTTGCCTTGTTTAACCTAAGCTTGCTGCAGACTCACTTCCACATAATCCCTCGAAAAGCTGGAGACAAGCTATGGCCGTCTGAGGTAAGAACCTATAAACTCTTTTGATCACTTAACCACCTTCATTTATCAAGCCTTTTTACACTTGCAACATGCAGAGTTTTCGTAGACAGCCCCTTGAATCAAACCAGGAAATAGTCGATCTGGTGAATACCGTTCGGGATCTAGTTTCTTCGCAGGCCTAGAATGAACCTTATTTTTTTTTTCTGAATAGATACTCTCAAAGAGTTTTGAAGAATAGGGATCTCCATCTCGGTACTCAATGTGCACAGAACTTTGTATATGTCGTTGCTGTTGTCTATACAAATTAGTGCCGGCGCTGAATATTTCTCATGCTATTATCCGACCCAAAATAGATGATAATGATGACGACTGAATATATCTTAAGTCTGTAATAATGTAGTTGAAAAAATGCTACATACCAAGCAAATATCTCGTGTGCTCCAACCATCATCTATCATTGATTTCTGAATGTTTCAATATAATTGTCATACAATATTAGTCTTCAGAAATGAATCAGATGGCACATATTACATGTTTAAGTCAACCTTCCTAAAGATTCTGATGCTGAAGCATTTCCAACATTCAATTGCAGTTACACAGTTGAACAGGTAAAAGTAAACACACTCATGAACAGCATTTAGGAATTACTGAGAGTGCACATCTCATAGTGTGTTTTATGTAATTGAGAAAAAAATATTGCACATTTTGCATTGTTGCAGTGAGGTCATCTTCAACTATCTTCAAACAATTGCAGTTGGAAGAAAGATCACTGCATCCATCCCCTGACAGCTTGGTACCTATTCAAACACTGGAGAAGGTCATACAATCGATATTGATATCCAGTATCCAACTCAATAGCAGATTCTAGCTAGTTTCTGAACTTGCCTTCTTCCACCACATCCGTTCTCCCTTTGGCAGTTGAAGAACACTGCAGTCACTGGATCGCCGAGGTTGTAGACTGCTGTGAAATCTCTGGTGTTGAAGTTTTGCCTCCATCCCGGCGCATCAATAGTTTCCCGGATGGATTGTCGAAACAGCACGAGCACAAACCGATGGATTCCCGCGATTGGCCGGGGACTCTCATAGGCTACAATCTCATTTCCTGCAACTAATGAATATCAATCTTAAGATCAGAGAGTTCACTCCTTTGGCAAAAGGTGAGAAATATGCACTCTTAGGCCTTAGGATTGCTTTCATACTCACCATTAGTTGCATTTGATGTTTCTGGTACATCAGTCACCAACCTATGGCAACATTTTAAGCGAATTTATCAGATCCTAATCCATCAGTTTTAGATAGGTAAATATATTTAGGCAAAAATTAAAAAGATACTCTTTTTTATTGGTATCGTTATAAGGATTCTTTTTCATTTTTTATCAAAAAGATATTTCATTTATTATCAAAAAGATATTTCATCTCATTTTTTTTTAAAAAACTCATATAGTAATTATGATTCATAGCTATTAGAACTAAAGTATTTATATTCTAGCTGTTATAATTTATAACTATTATAATATACGAGTTGAATGTTATAGTAGTTATGAATCATCGTTTTTACATTTTGACAATTTAATGATTCCAGTAAAAAGGAATGTCATTTTAATTTTTGTCCTACTTGAAATTAGCATTGAAATTTATGTAGGTGATGTTACCAATGGAGGTACTCCCTCTTGGTAGGATTGCTGGGGCTTGGTGAATCAGGATCCACCATCACCTGAACACCACATCATCATCAAGGTCAGTAAATTCAATGCAACCTGACCTAATTGAGTGGAGAAACACACTCACAAGAGTGTAATAAGCCTTAGAGTTATGTCCTTTGATCTCGACCATCAGCTGGTTAGCCACGACCGACGGCTTGAGCTCTGACCCACTTGTCAACTCTTTGCCATTGTAGAGCACTCTGAGTGAAGCGGACCGAACAAACGGGTCCAACACGTCGCCCACAATGTTGCCAACTACAAGTGGATCTCTCGACATAATCGATGGTGAATCGAGAGATCGAACTTGTGGTGGGAATGACAAGGAGAGATGGAGCTGTTATATATAGAGAGTGGCTAATGTTGGTCTAGGAATATGAGATTAGTATAATGTGGAGTGAGATAATGGGAATTGAATTTTGTTAGGGCTAGTGGTCTTATGAATAAAATCTTTAGATTTGGCTCCCTTTAAAACAGTGGTGCAAGGAAGGAGGGCAAATGTTGTTGGCTTTTGACCTTTGTTCTTAGAGTGCTTTATGCCTAGAATAAGGGAAGTTGCGATCTCTATACGAGGATATAAATGAGCTGAGCTAAGTCAAGCTTAACTGTGTTCAAGCTTATTTATTTACTTATTAAGCTTGTTTAAGATTGAAGTTTCTTCATAAATATTATTTCATGAATATTGTTTAAGCTTTTAATTGAGCTCAACTATCAATGTTGTTATTCTTATAATTTATGTTAAATTTTTATCTATTCATAAAAGCTATGCTATTTTTTTTTATTTTAAATTGTTTATGAATACTAAATTTAGAAAGAACATAAAAATATATATAATATATTATTTTTATAATTAAATTTTATATAAGTTAATAAATATGTTTATTCATAAATTGTTTGTATGAACAAAATGCACTAGTGTTTATTTTATATATTGTTTTACAATCGAGCAAACATAACGAGTTTATCAAATCAATCAACAAACTTGTTCACAAGCTTCTGATTTAGTTACAACCCTACTACCAATGAGTGAAGATTGACATTTTATTGGCTTAACCTTTTTCGAAAACACAAGGACTCAAACGCGAAGAGAAGTGAGAAGAGGGAGCCCCTCTTGGCGCACTAGTGAAGATATCATATCTCTTTGTTCATCCCTTGCCCATCTCACTTTTGGCTCTTTGCTACTTGAGCTCATCCAACTCATGAAATATTGTTCTAATAAGTAAAGTTTTGGATATGGATTGATTCATTAGCATGAGAATTCTATTTGAAGAGTATATATATATATTTGTTTTTTTTTTATATTAAGGAACAATGTACACAAAAAAGTGAAATGACTAAAGATTTGATACTTTGATGATCTAAGCAACTTTGGATAATAATAATGATGACCATTTTGGATTTAAACATGATTTATCCATTCATTACAATAAGAACCACATTGAGAAGCCTTTATTTGCAACTTAGACAATTCCAAAACCATCAAATATGTTCTCAACCACAACAATGGTGGAATTCAATCTTTACCAAATTCACTACACTAGTTGTTACATCGTCGGGCCATGAGGAAATATGATTGCGTGTAAAATTTTGATACTAAGTGGATATGAGTACCAAAGGCTTCTTATAAGTACCACTTTCACTACTTAGTTTAGATGCATATACAATTTATATCTTCTCCGTAACAACAATAATGGTCAAGTCTTTATCCCACTAAATAAATTATTATCTATATTTAAATAAATTTTTATCATATTTTCTAATTGTTAATTAAGTCTACTTTAGTTTCTCTCTTCATCGATTAATATGCTATTTATTATGATTTCACATCGCCTAATTGGGATAATATATTTTGGTCATCTAAATACATGTCTATAGTATCTTAAATATGTCTCTTGAAGTCTTCCCTTAATAAGCTCAAATTTAATTTTCTTGTTAATATTTTTATTTTCTATTCTATCTATTTTTGTATATTCACATATTCATCTTAACATTATCATTTCTATAACTCTCATTTGCTTGTGTACTCACTTCATAGCCTGTCATTCAATTTCATATAACATAGTAGGTCTAATCGTCATTTTATATATATATTTTTAAATTTTAGAGGTACCTTACTATCATAAAGAACACGTGATGCTCTCTTCTAAGATATCTCTATGGTCCTATTTATCCTCTTGTAAAAATAATTTTAAATATTTAAAAAATTTAATTACAAGTATTCGTCATTTTTTATCTTAATAATAATATTATTTTAAATACTATAGATTCGAACTTAATTTTTACTAGATAAGCCTTATCGACTGAAACAACGTGAGCATCACTATTAGTTTCTAAAAAATCTCGGCACTGAATGCTTTCCCCGGATGGGAATAATAGACGAAGTTTTGTAAAGGTAAAGAATCCATACGTCATGGCAAAACAAGAAAGAATCCATTTACTACTTTTCTTTTTCTTTCTTTCTTTCTTTCTTTTTTTTCCTTCAGTTTTTTTTTTCTTGTGTGAGTTCTTAAACAAATGCAGTGATGGAGAATAAAAGGATTTTAACTTGTTTTGTATAGCTTTCTCGATTTGGAGGGGTAGATATGCATCAGATACAGTTAACCAGGGGCCTTCTTAACTCTAGTTAGTTGGCTTAATCTTATGACTAGATTGAGGTATAGACTGTGAACTGGATAATGCCTGTGTTGGAAGTCAAACATCAAGAACTTAGAAGTTCGAAGATAAAAATAAAAACAAAAACAAAAACAAAAAAGACAGTTTTATACATGAAGTTCCGTTGATGCATTTTTCGAAGAAAGGTGGAATCATATATATATATATATATATATATATATATTATTTGGGTATCTCACGTGATTAAAATTAGTATATATATATATATATATAGTTTACATGAGTATCTCACGTGATTAAAATTAAAGTTTTTTTTTTTCCT
>JBBUKS010487707.1:0-15727 GCA_038050645.1 Hedychium gardnerianum
ATCATATATGTCAATAGTAAATCGAAAACCTAGAAAACAAGTCCAAGCATGGGTCCCTAAGACAAGTTTGATTAATCGAGTTGGACCAAACCACTTTTGGATACCTATGGGTCAAATTCATTACCTAGATAAACCTTATCAAGGATATGACCTAGGGGAAGCCAAAAGAAAATTTATTTTTTCTTGAAATGCATGTTTGTATCATTAACTGCTTTATGTGTCATGCTTAGTTTATTTTTATGCTTAATCTGGAATGGCTAAAAAGATTGTATGAATTTAATAACCTAGCATCGAAAAGGGTTGGGATGATAGTAATCTAAGGAAACTCTATTGAGAGCATGTCTAGGTTGAATCATATGTATTCTACCTGGTGCAATCAATTTAGTGGATCTCGCTGAAGCTACCCCAATCAGACATGAGCTAGTTAGACCAAAACTTAGTACTAAGTTCTGTGGGTTGATTATTTTGATGAAACTGTTTTAGGCACGTGGTTACTTTAATTATATCCTAGTGATTCACCACATCTTGGAAGTTTATGCTAAAAATATCAACTTGTGGTACACAAAGTTAAATTTGGATCTAACATAAATTCAAACAATTCTTTTTAAAATAAACTAAATTATTAATCATCTCACCACAATTATAAGATTCCCATGCTTGAAAATTTATAAATGGGTGAGATATTGAATCAAACTAAATTAATTAATTAATCAAAATTATAATCAAAATTATATATTATCAATTAAGAACATAAATCAAATTAATTTGAATTAAATTTAACCTTAATTAATTAACTTAAACAATTAATAAAAATTTAAATAATTTAACAAATCTAATTAATCTATTTAAATAATTAAAAATTTAATCCAATTAATTAATATAAATTTCATTTAATTAATCTAGTTAATTAAATCTTAATTAATCAAAAATTTACTTAACATAATTAATTAATTTAAAATTAATAAATCTAAATTAACTTATTTAATCTACTTAATTAAAATAATTTATCTATTAATCTAAAAGTAATCAAATCTGATAATTAATTAACTCAACTTAAATTCAAAATTAATTTAAACTTAATTCATAATTAAGCTTAAACATAAACTTAATTAATTAAATTAAAATATGATCAACTATATTATTAATTATCAATATAACTTTAACTGAATTTTAAACAAATTAATTAATTTAAAACTTAAATCTAAATTTAAAATTAATAATAAATCTAATCAAACTTAAACTAATTAAACCTAATAGTTCTAACTTAAATAATTAAGCTTACCAAATAATTACAACCTAAATCCAAATTCAATTAATATCTTTAATTTAAATAATCAAAACTTTATTTAAAAAAAATTCAAATTAAACCTAAACTAATTAATTCAATTAAAACTTAATCAAATTCAATTAATTAAGTTAACTTAACCCAATTAAATTAAATTTAATCAATCAAATCTAAACTAATTAATTAATGCAAATCAATTGAAACTTTAAATTGATTAATCTAAAACTAAATATAATTCGAAATTTAATTAACTAAATTGAAAATCATTATTTTTCCTTACAGTTTTATAAAAATTGTATGATTTATTTAAGGACTATAAGGATAATTTTCTAGATGATTAAATAATACATGCTTGGACTATAAGAAAATTATTTCTTTTGCTTACTCGGACCATAAGGGCAATATTTACGTGTCTTCTTTCTTACTTAAGTTTCTTTAAAGAAATTATTACTTAATTTTTCTAAAATCTAGCAAAGCATTTATTTATTTTTTTCAAAATTTCCTTAGAAAAGTTTTTCAAAAACTTATCTATGTTTAAACATTATTTTTGAAAAATAATAACTTGCAAAATTTTCAAAACTTATATTTCAAAAATATTTTGAAAAGTATCTATGTTCTGATTTCAAAACATATATATTTTCAAAATATATTTTCAAAATCTTGAAAGGGAGAATTTTAATTCAAGGGGAGCATGTTTGAAAATAGTATTCTATACTTTGAAAAAGAAGATATGTTTTCAAACTAGTACTTAGAAAAATTATACAAAATATTTTGAGTACTTAGAAGATAATTATAAACCATTCTAAAACTTCTGTTTTGAAAAGTCCTTGAAAAATATTGTTTTAAATTTCATTTTAAGAAGTACTTGAAAAATATTTTTGAAAATTCTATTTTTGAAAATATGTTTGAAAAATACTTGTAAATCCTTTCACTATTTTAAAAATTATACTTCAAAAATAATTTTTCTCTTGAAAAAGACTTGCAAAATGGTTGAAAATGCTTTCTCAATTTTGAAAAATACTTGCACAATTTTTCTTGAAAAATGCTTTAAAACATTTTTGAAAGCATTTCTGTTTGAAAAAAATACTTATAATTATCTTTGAAAAATATTTTTAAAAAGTCTGATTGCAAAATATTTTATAAATCCTTTTACTCTCTGTTCTTTTTGATATATGTCAAAAGGGAGAGATAAAGATGAGCTAAAAGTTAGGGAGAGAAGAGAAATCCTTTTAAAACCTAAAGATCGTAGCTTTAAAGGGAGAGTAACAATTAAGGGGGAGCAACCTACTTTATTTTTATTTATGAATATATTTTTTAAGGTTGTATCTTTACTTAAAGTTGTTTATGCATTAAAATCTTTATTTGTAAAATAATTTACTTAACTTTGAACTAGGTTGCCATAAATCAAAAAGGGGGAGATTGATGGTGCTAGAAGCACCAGCTAATCGAACATATGTTTTGATAGATGACAAAGGTTCAAAGTTAAGGTATGTTATTATCTAATGAGTCTTCTAATTGAATATGCAAGAAGCTCAAGCAGAAAGTCTTAAGGGAACTTAGGCAAGGTGAAAGTCCTAGTTGAGGCTAGGCAATGAAGTCCTGATCAGTTAGACTAAGCAAGACGCCCTGATCAGGGAGATTGGGCAACGAAGTCCTGGTCTGTGGGACTAGGAAAGAAGTCCTAATTAGGGAGATTGGGCAACAAAGTCCTGGTTCGGGGGACTGGGCATAAGTCTTGGAAAATCGAGAACATCGGATAGAAGTCTTAGGGGTCGAGGACACTAGGCGGAAAGCCCTGGGGGTCAAAGACACCAGGAAGAAGTCTAGGCGGGTCGAGGTTTGGATGTCTAGCAGAAAGTACCGGAAGTCAAGATCGGATGCTGAGAGAAAGTCCAAATAATTTGGAGGTTTAGATGTTTGACAATAGGTAAACTCTCTTGAGAGGAGTAGGTGAGAACGCGTTCCCCATTGAGGGAACAGTAGGCATCGATTCGACCTAGGGTTTCACGAGAAACCCAAAAGTCAAGATCGGACAATCTCAAGACTGTGAAGTTATTTGATGATTATCTTTATTATGCTTGTTTGTGCTAACTCTTTGATGTAGGAGTTAAAATATGGAAGAAGCTGATCCAGGCGCCTGGAAGGGATCCAGGCGCCCTAATCTGATCCAGGTGCCTCAATGGTATTGAGGCTCCCTAAGTCCGGATCAATGACAAGATGAGGTGGCAGTTGTTGATTGCCCGACACATGTAAGCATCCAGGCGCCTCAAAGGGATTGAGGCGCCTGGATCATGATAAGAGTTGCCATGTCAGTCTCAATCCGAGGGGTTGTCATGTCAGTCTCAATCCAGTCGCCTCAAAGGGGTCACCATGTCAGTCTGAATCTAGTCGCCTCAAAGGGATTGAGGCGCTTGGATAAGCCTATATAGGCAGCGTCGACCAACAACCTTGGTTATCGATCTTCAACACTCAAACGACTTCGCGCTACTCCGAAACTCCGCTACGATGCCGAAATGCTACTCCGGCCACTACGCTCAAGCTTCTATTCTAAGTCGTCAGTATATTTATTTTTAGTTATTGTTTCTGAATTCAATATCTATTGTAATATTCGTACTCTTAGTGGATTACCCAATGAAAGAACTCATACGGGTGCGGGCCTTGGACTAGCCGTCGCCGGATGGATGAACCAAGTAAAAACAAACATGCCACCTTTTGTTTTTCCTTGTTCTTCTTCTCATTTCTTTTTATTCTGCTGCGTATTCGAGTTTCTATGAAAAAGTAAAAAAGTGATACGGGCTATTCACCCCCCTTTAACGTTGTCTTTCGATCCTACAATTGGTATCAGAGCGGGGTCGCTCTGAATTGGTATAACTACCATTCGAGCAAAAATTATTCTTATGTAATTTTTCATTTTTTTGTTTTAATTTTTTCACCGTAAGTCAGAATTAGTATAATTACCTTTTTTTTGACAAAAATCTCATTATTTTTTAATTTTTTTTTCACGAAATTGATGTAACACCACTTGAGTGAATATTTTTTTGTTATTCTTTTCCCGTACTACTAATCCAAGACCAAGTCTTGATACTTTCCTTTTTGTTTTTGTTGTGCGAGATTTTTTATGGCCTATCAAGAAGGCTATAGTTGTCATGCCCCGAGAGTATACTTATCTGTTGAAAAACGGACAATACTCCCCTTGTAACAATCACAAATTTTGGTTATACAACCACGCAGCTGATAACAATATCAACACCATGCAAATAAATCCACAACTAACAGATCAAAATATAAGAAAACAAATCACAAATAGATAAAACATAAGTGCGTGCCGACATGACTTAACATCGCAACAAAACATCTAAAACAAATACCAAATGGGAATCCAAAAATCCAATGACACAATTTACTTATTACAACGTAAGTATAGAAAACCAAACGAAATCAAGAGTAAAGAAACATAAAATGCGGAAAAACCCTCCATGTGACGTAGAACAGGCAAACAGGATCTCCCGGCGATAATATAGATCATATATCTGATACCTGAAAATAATAATCATAACACAAGGGTAGTGAGTCCAAATGACTCTGTGGGTATAAGAAAAATAGTACATGATAAATATAATAATAAGGGATCAAGGTACATACAATCTCATGGGGAGAACTCTACTATGTATGTATGACCAAGTACTGTACATATGCTCAACTCTGCAGGTATATAACTCAAATCTCCAACTAACATAATAATACTACTAACTATTCTAACACAGTCTAATATCAGGTATAAAACCTAACACCAACCTATGGGAGTTATCACAGACATAGGTGAGTCATAAATATACATATATACATATACATCCCTCGGTGCACAATCATCACATGCAAGTGCAACATATATCAAATGCATATGCAACACACATCAAATGCATATGCAAAACATGATCACTCCGACGTACCCCTCCAGCTATCACGACATCTGTGTGGCTGGGGAGGGGGGCAAGATGGTGACACTGATCGCACTCTAGCTACCACTACTCCGAGTGGCTGAGTGATCAGGATGTAGGTAGCTATCTAGCTACAACAAGAGGTCTTTGTCTGCATGATGCTCTAGCTACCACTATCCAAGTGGCTGAGCGACACGATAAGATAAATTGCTCCACTCCAGACCACTACCTAAGTGGCCGAGTTGGTAGAAATATGACTGAAGACTCTCTCGACCACAAGGGTGACAATGGTCATCATCATGCAGGTGGTATGCAGTGCATAATGAAATGAGCAACCATCACATACAGATATATATCATAACATAGTATAATAAACTCACATAGGACGGATACCTATGAAATACACCATACACGTGTGTAATGACCTACAATGCACACCATACTCGTATGCACCAGACAACAATATATCCATCAATCAAATGACATAAACATCACATGAATTCAATTCCTATGAAACACACCATATATGTGTGTAACGATTTACGATGCATACCACACACACATGCACCCAACTGCGATACACACCATACCCGTGTGTACCACTACCAATTATGGATAATCAAAATACGAGACTGCATGGATAATCAAAATAGACTAATTCCAAGATCAAGCATGTAAGCGTCCAAAGCAAGAAATAACATGAATAGATTTAAGGTAATCCAAATTACCTATCAAATTCTTAATACTCAAGCACTAAGTATAAAGTACTAAAAGAGACAAGGATAGAAGTATCTACCACCAAATGGGTTGTGCCGAATATCCTTAGAACCGATGCTCCATCTCGTGTCCAGAGCCTATAAGTAAAAATACGAAATCTATATAAGTATTAAACTAATACTAGTAACCAACTCACTAACAGTATTATACAAGTTAAACATCTAATTAGCGGACCAAATGGATATAATTTAGGTTTAGAGATTTGTTACCCTAATCCCGTTAACAAATCTTACAAACCATACACGTGTACACCTATGAAACACACCATACACGTGTGTAACGACCTACGATGTACACCTTACACGTATGCAACAGACAACAATATATATATCCAACAAAAAAATGACATAAACATCACATGAATTCAATTCCTATGAAACACACCATACATGTATGTAACGGCCTATGATGCATATCATACACACATGCACCCAACTGCAATACACACCATACACATGTGTACCACTACCAATCATGGATAATCAAGATTCGAGACTACATGGATAATCAAAATAAACTAATTTCAAGATCAAACAAGTAAGCATCCAAAGAAAGAAATAACATGAATATGTTTAAGGTAATCCAAATTATCTATCAAATTTATAATACTCAAACACTAAGTTTAAAGTACTAAAAGAGATAAGGATAGAAGTACCCGCCTCCAAATAGGTTGTGTCGAATATCCTTAGAACCGATACTTCGTCTCGTGTCCAGAGACTAAAAGTAGAAATACGAAATCTATATAAGTACTAGACTAATACTAGTAACCAACTCACTAACAGTATTATACAAGTTAAACATCTAATTAGCTGACCGAATGAATATAATTTAGGTTTAGAGATTTGTTACCATAATCCCGTTAACAAATCTTACAAACCCACAATTTAAATTCTCAATCCTTTAACTACAAGAAAGCACCTAATACTCAAGTTTCCTTCTTTGCCGGCCAATTCTCAATCCTGAATTGGCCGGCAAAGAAGGTAACTTGAGTAGAGGTGGCCGGAACTAGAACAAAGCAACAATGGTCGGATCTAAACTTCAATAGGGGTCAGAGTTGGTCGGAAGTGACCCCAAACTGCAGAGATGGCTGGAGCTGAGTGCTGGCCGGAAAAAGTCATAACCCTACTGGAAATAGCTAAAAAATCAATGATCAGAAATTTGATACTAAATCAATCCCAAATAACACCCATAAATGTTTACCTCAACTGGTCGTGGTTGCTGACAGGCCTCAAATGGCCGGAATAGAAGTTCTAACCAGAATAGTGTTGTGGCAATGAGTAGATGGTATTGTGTCGTGGCACTGAAGTGGCCGGAGCAGCGGTGAGGACAGGTTGGCCGAAGAATCGAAAGGAAACTCGATCTTCCCTAGATGCCCAATCCGGTAGGACTAGTAACATCTCATACCAATATTGGCTGGAATACTAGGTTCCGGTCGGAGCAATTGGAACTGGCCGGCGACTCTGGGATGACCTGAGTAGAACACACTACAATGCCCACCACAGATTTGCCCTATATCTAGCCGGAGCAAAGGATTTGGGGCTAGGGCCGGAGACTTCAGATATGGAAAAGGAAAAAGGGAAAAAGGAAATCAGCTGGCCTCTCCGACGACCTCCCTGCCTAGGGTGGTGGCTGGCGTAATAGAAGAGGGCAACGTCGGCGGCGAGCGGCTATGAAGTCGGGGAGAAGAATCAGAGAAGAGAGAAATGTCGAGTGAATCAGGAGAAGAGGAGTGAATGATAGGTAAATAAGTTTAGGTTTATATATTTAGATATTAGGTTTAATAACTCAACTTAGGCTTTTTGTAATTAAACATTAGGTTAATCGATTTTATCAACTCCCAACTTAAATAGAAATAACCTTAAACAATCCATATAAATTCGGTTTAATCCCCAAAAAATTTCTAAAAATTCTTGAAAATTTTGATTAAGTTATTTCATATTTTTAAAACTTGAGTTTTTATTTTTCATATCTTACAGTATCTCTGTGATGCTACGACTAGCTCATACCCAAAGGGAGTATTGGTCGCTAGCATACATGTATCATCGATGCTATGACTAGATCATACCCGAAGGGAGCACTAGTCGCTAGCATACATGCGTTATCGATGCTACGACTAGCTCATACCCGATGGGAGCACTGGTCGCTAACATATATGCATCATCAATGCTACGACTCACTCAACCAACCTCATGGGAGGTATAGTCGATAGCATGCATGCAACACCGTGGCGGTAGGTAGACAAGTAAATCTACAATCACATATGTCTCACTACAAAAATATACTTAGCTACATCCATGAAAACGTACTAATCATACTACACGTCACACGCATGTATAATCCTACAAATCAAATATGATAACCACTAATATGCAATATCAACCTTGGTACACATCATATACGTGTCTACACCAATAACTTCATGGTATAAATGAAACAAAAACTATCAAGTATGTAAAAATGCACGTCGCACGCGTGTCTATCACTACATGATCATAACAAGATTCTAAGTACACATCACATACAAGTATACAATGACATGGCCCGAATAATTGAATCTATCATGTGAACATAAACACATGTCACACGCATGTCAAATAACTACATGATTATCCAATCATACACATGTTCCTATTGTGCACACCATACACGTGTACACACTACAGAATAGGAAAACAAACGAGATTGCATGAATATAAACAGATAAACTCCAGGTATAAGCAACAGGTATCAAACTCAAGAAGCATGTGAATAGAATCAAGGTAAATACAACTACCTATTCAAAGTAACAAATCATGCACCAGGGTAAATAAGCTATCAAAGACAAGGTTAGAAGTACCCGTCTTAAAATCGTAGACCATGTCAAATGTCCTCATATCCAAGAATCTACTTTAGTCTGAATCAAATAATCTTGTTAGCTCAAGTTAATGGTCATAGAAGCTAGGCAAAGAATTTCCAGACCAATCAAAGAAATCAAATGTGATACTGCCACTGATGATGAATTTACACTTCATCTAGATGAAAATTTTGACACAGAAGCTAGGCAAAGAATTTCCAGACCAATTAAAGAAATCAAATGTGATACTGCCACTGATGACGAATATACACTTCATCTAGATGACAAATTCGACCTTTGTGTGCATAAATTATTTCACTGATAGAATTTAGGTGAGCCAAATCTCCTTCATCACCTTCAGCTCATGACAGTGAATGCAAAAGTATGCTAATTATAATAGTTTCAAATTCAAACCTTGAAATGTCTTTATACAGGTTCCTCAAATAATGTCAAACATTTGATAACAGGCTTTGCAAAACCTAAATGAGTCTTTTCCTAATTTTGAAATAAATCCTAGCTGGATTAAATCATCTCTTATAGACTTATAGGCAAACCCCCAATATTATATAAGTGTATTTGTCCAACCTTCAGTTCAGAGTTGATTTATAATAAGTAGTTTAACAATCATCTATCTTGTGGACATTCACAATTATATGTTGAAAACAGTGATTACAAGTTATGTTGATAAAAATTGATACTACAACTCTATTTGATTAAACCTCTCCTGCATTCGACCAAATGAATTAGACATAATAGTCTTCACTATCCCCTTCTACTGTTTAGTGCTCTTTATTCAGATGAATACCCGGAACTCAAAGAAACATGAACTTCTCTTATAGCAAAATCTTAAAAACATAATTGGCAAGAGGACCTAAGAGTTAGAGGACTTATCTCGCTATTGAAAACCTTTCCAATTGATCCTCCTCCGAGATGCAGTTGCAGAACCAAACAGTAAGCCAGAGCGAGAGAGGGGCCAATGCTCACCTGAGAGATGCGGTGCCGGAGCTGGCCATTATTGCAGAAGTTGTCACCGCGATCTGGATTGGCCTCACTGACCTAATCTGGTCGTGAGGTTGTGATCTACCGAGGAAATCAGATATGACCAAAATATCAATGTTCGACAGTAGCAAAGACGACCAATGATGATTAAAGATCGACAATTGACCTCCAAAGGTGAAGAGAGGAATTCAAGCTTAGCTCCCAGTTGTGGGCTGCAGTTGCGGCCTGATCGGCGATAGTTGGTTGTGGCTATGGGCTGCGGCTATGATTTGGCCGGCGGTGGCCAGTGGAAGGAGGAGAGATGGAGTCGGTGGTGATTGTTGTCGGGGAGAAGAAGAAAGGAGGAGGAGATCGATCGGGCGGCGGTGTGTGAGGGAGAGGAGGGACTCGAGAGAAATAAGAGGAGGAGGTAAGTATTTGATAGGTTATAAATAACCTAACTTAGGTTTTAATTACCAACATAAGTTTAATTAGGTCAATCAACTCTCATTTATTTGGTATTTAAAACAGGCCTTATAAAAGTCTATTATTTATATCCCCATGAACTCCTCTAATTAGCTTCGATTAAATCCAAAAAAAATCCTAAATATTCTCAAAATTTTCTAAAAATTTCCAAAAATTCCTTTAAGCGTATTCCTTGATTAACATATATTATTTAATTATTTTATTTATCATATTTAACATTTTCCCCACTAATAAAAAATTGGTCCCCAAATTTACTACTCAGGTGCGGTAATCTCAATAGCATAGTCAATCAATTTAAGTCCCGAAAGAACTACACAGATCTTAAGTAAACAGGTGAGAGTAATCGAGCTTGGATCTCATCCTCAAGCTCTCAGGTTGTCTCCTCATCAGTATGATGTTGTCATCCAATCTTGATGAGTCGGATGATTTTATTCCGCAATAAACCACATACAAATACATGGTCGCCCACCATGAACTCCAAAGGTCTTCATATCTTATTTGCATAACACTTTTGTTGATCCCGGGGTTTCTGTCATTCCTCATGTAATAATAAATATTAACCTTGTATCATGTTGTATACTCTGTGATCCTAAAATGTGTTGTTCACCAACTTCCTTTCACATAGTAGGAGTTCGATGTGCTCTGTCAAACAAAGCCTCAAACGATGAACATCTGAATAGTTGAATGTTATCTGTAGAGGTATGCAAACTCCACCAAGTGCAATTGATCCTCTCAACTGCCTCCGAAATCTATCACTTATGCTCACAATATATCCCCAAGTGTCCATGAAGCGTTCTTTGACTGTGTATCTATCTGTGGTGAAAAGTTGTACTACAACGAAGCTCCGTACCCAAAGCCTACTAAGACACTACCAAAATCGTGAAGTAAAACACATATCTCTATCTGATGTAATACTCTAAGGTATATCATGAAATATGATAATCTATCTACAGTATGACTCCGTCAGACGATATAAAGAGTTTATCCTACAGATCAATAGAAATGTGTGAATTTGGTAATCGGTCAACGATCACCCAAATCACATCATGTCCTTTACGTGTACAGGGTAACCCTACCACAGAGTCTGTAGTGATACATTTCCATTTCCATTTCCATTCCAGTATTGGGACCTTCTGAAACAACTTTGCTAGTTTTTACTGCTCAGCCTTGCCTTGCTAATACATCAAACATCGAGCCACAAATTCTGCTATATCCCTTTTTCATGTCATTCCACCTATAGAGCGCTCAAGTCTCTATACATTCAGGTACCACCCGGATGGATAACAAATCCGGATCGATGTGCTTCCTGAAGTAAGTCCTCTTTGATTGGGTGTGTCCTAGGTACACATATTCTTCCATGAAAATATAGGATGTCATTCTCATCACAAGAGAATTCTGTCTGCGATCCTGAAACCACTCTACTACACTGATACTGCAGATGCTGATCACTAGCCTGTGCTTCATAACTTATTCAAAAATGGGGAGTCGAGCAACCCTAGATACCATAATCCCATGATTTTTCTGTCCTCATTCTACTAGTTCGAACTCTAAGAAAACCTTGTATCAAATCTGTAACTGTCACTCGGTGACTAGCTAGAACCTCATACAGATAATGTATCCATATTTACAGCGCGAAAATTATAGCTATCAAATCCCAAATTGTAGACAGGGTAGTTCTTTTTATGTTCCTCCAGTTGACGAGAAGTATATAATACCACCCATGAATGTTGCATCCAACTGCACCTAACCTCTACAGCGATGCATCATTGTAGAGCACAAATCCATCTTCCCCACAGGGAAGTACGAAAATGGTTGTAGTAACCAGTTTTTGTTTAAGTTGTTAGAAACTTGTCTTACAAGCCTCTATCCTCAAAAATTGTACTCCCTTACTAGTCAATTGAGTCAACAACAGAGCAATGCTAGAAAAACCCTTTACAAATCTCCGATAATATACAGCCAGTCCAAGAAAGCTATGAAATTCTTGTACTATCTTTGGTTGCTCCCAACCAGTAATAACCTCTATCTTCAAGGGATTCATCGATATCCCTCTACTAGAGACCATATATCCAACAAATCCCACTAATAACAGTCAAGATGTACACTTACTAAACTTCGCATAGAGATCTTCTCGTCGTAGCACCTCCAAAACTATACGAAGATGTAGTTCATGATCTACCTCTAATCGAGAATATATCAAAATGTCGTTAATAAAGACAATGAGTCATTCTGTATAGAGTATTTAATACCGGTGACGTACTTAGAATTGACTCAATTATAAACTTCACTTGCCTTTTCGGGGGAAGTCAAGGATTTCTTCAGGAAATATGTCTGACATTCTTGAACTATAGGAACGTCCGAGGGTGTGAAGCATCATCTTCCTCAACCTTAATTAATGATTGTAGATAACTCATCACCCTTGGTCCTAATGAATTTCCAAAAGGGTGATCCAAAAGTCGGAAAGTGACCACTCTTGCTCAACAATCAACTATAGCATAGCGAGTAATCAATCAATCCATGTCTAGGATGATGTCTAGTTCTGTCATAACGAGCACCTAAAGATCACTATCAAAGAATGACTATCGAAGTCCAAGGGGTATCCCCTGACTTCTTGATTAATGGTTAGGACCTCTCCAGATGGAAGAGGTACCACTAAATCATATGATATGAGTATAAAACTTCTTTCAATTTCTACCCAATAATAATCCATCTAATGCCTCTCAAAGGCATCATAAAATTACAATCCAAGTAATAGACTGATCCTGAAAATCATCGTCTGCATCATCCACCAAGTAATGACATGATCTCATTGATGGTATGCAGCTGATACAGCCTTCTCTGTGTCAGTACAAGTCATGTACTCATATGTACCTCCAAGGATATCTAACAACACATGAGTGACCCAATGGTCATAATCTCTACGCGACAGAGTAAATCGATCCTTTACTGATCGACCAACAATAGCATATGATTTCTATCCACCACCCAGCAAGCTAGTCTGGATTGATACATTTGGTGATATACCTTTGAGATTGTAATCTAGGACCTCTCATAGGGGTGTGATGAGCCTGACTCATGCTATCAGACTCAACCTTAGTCGGAACCCTAGAAAAACTCACCTCTTAGGAATCAGGTCCAGGTCCCATTGACTCAACAAATCATCTCCATGGTCGTCCCGGACCACAGTCACAAACAGTGACTAATCTACCTCAAGTCATACCTATTATAGACATCTAGGTAAGAATTAATAGAAATATAGGTTACCTTTTACACAACTTACCTCGTATAGCTCGAAGATATCCTGTCGTTGCCTTGTCCCAAAAATTGAAAAGTCACATCGAGAAAATAAATCGCGATATCCAAAACACGAAAAATAGGCTTTCGCAAAACTTGGCTCTGATACCAATAAATTATCACGACTCAAAAGTACACATGCCCGTAAATACGGACGATACTCTCTAGTGACAATCTTTGATACAACTTGGTATGAGTCCACAAAATAAAAAAAAACAAAACACAACCACGTAGTGTATATGAACATAATACCCAACACGGGTATTCACAACCATGCAGTGTACATGAATATAATACCCTACCCGGGTATTCACAACCACGCAGTATAGTATAAAATCCAATAGAATAAAAAAATAACAAGGGGTCCACCCCACACATAAAATCCAAACAATCAACTCCGAGTCTGCTCGACTTAACACTCTGAATACACAACCAAATAAATACCAATAACAAGATACAACTTAAATAATACAATGCCAAATGAATAAATAAATGCGGAAGTAGATAGCTGGAAAAAAAAAAGATCATAACTCGATGTGAGTGGGACGACGCGGGCAGATATCCTCCAAGTAAACCAATCAACATATACAAGCTAACCTGGAACAATAATGAAAGCAAGGGTGGTGAGTACAAAAGAAATACTTAGCGGGTATAAGAAGATAGTGCATGAACCATAAAGTATACAAGAATTCAAAGGTATACAGTCTCAAAGAAAGAATATACTCACCATCGAATGATGACACCCGTATGCCACTACTACACAAGCACCCTATTCAACTACATATAATATCATGAGTAGTGCCAATAACAAAGAATATGAGTACAACATCTCAATTTCATGTACTCCCAATAATCAATATAAGTACTGCATCTCATATGCGTATATCGGTACAAGTATCGGAAATTACGGCCTCGTATGTGGGAGCAATGCTCCACCACAGAGTATACAAATGACCAAGACACCCAACTCGTCAGTTGTGGACTGTGGGAGAAACGCTATACCATGATACTTATGGGCAGTCTAAAAATGTCAAGGTCCCTATCTACGAGAGAAACTCTCTACCACAAATGACCTTGTGGGCAGACAAGAGGTAGCAATCTAGCTACGGGCTATGAGAGAAACTCTCTACCACATATAACCTCATGGGTATCCAGGGTATAACAACCCAAATAGTAACATATCTACGACTAGTTCACACTAGAAGAGAGCCCTGATCGATAGCACATGTTTCACCGATGCTACGACTCACTCAACCAACTAAATGGGACACATAGCAGATAGCATGCAATGTAACATCGTGATGCTATGACTCACACAACCAACATAATGGGAGACATAGCCGATAGCATATATGTAATAATGTGATGCTATGGTTCACTCAACCAACCTAATATGAGACATAGCCGATAGCATACATGCATCTTCGTGATGCCACGACTAGCACACACCCAAAGGGAGCCCTGATTGCTAGCATACATGCATCATCGATGCTATGACTAACTCACTCCCGAAGGGAGCCCTGATCGCTAGCTTGCATGCATCATCGATGTTATGACTCACTCAACCAACTTAATGGGAGACATTGCCGATAGCATACATGCAACACCGTGGTGGTAGGTAGACCAGTAAATCTACCATCACATATGTCTACCTACACAAATGTACTCAATTCCTTCCATGAAGACATACTAATTATACTACATGCCACACGCGTGTATATAACTACAAATTAGATATGATAATCACTAATATGAAACATCAACATTGGTACACGTGTCCACATCTATAACTACATGACATAAATAAAACAAGAGCTAACAACTAAATATAACTGCAAGCCACACGCGTGTCTATCAACAATATGATCATAACATGATTCAAGGGAATACAACACCCACAAGTATAGCACTACATGGCATAAATAATCTAAAACTACATGTGAACAAAACACACGCCACACGCGTGTTAAACATTTACATGATTACCCAATAATAAACATGCTCCTATTGTGCACGCCACACACACGTGTACACACTACGGTTATGAAAAACCAAGCGACTATATAGATATAAACTAAGCATCTCAAGGTACAAGCAAACAAGTATCAAAACACATGTAGCATGTGAATAGAGTCAAGG
>JBBUKS010487727.1:0-15726 GCA_038050645.1 Hedychium gardnerianum
GATGTGAAACAATGACAAATACACACATCAAACGAGGAAGAGGAAGACCAAAAAAGACTTGGTTAACAACAATAAAACAAGATAAAATTTATTTAAATATAGATGATAATATAGTAGGGGATATAGCTCAATGGCGTAAAAGGATCCATATAGCCGACCCCACATAGTGGGATAAGGCTCGATTGTTGTTGTTGTTGTATCTCTAGGCTTTCCCTTGTTATTGAGGCTCCTTGTTCCTCTTCTTATTCTTACTGTTAAAGACTGGATTTTCTAAAGTTGGATAAAGAAGGTTCTTTAACAAGATTTTTTTTTCTTTCATTTTTTCCCTGTAGCTTCTGGTTCGGTGTACAAGTTTGACAGTTCAAGCGGCCAAGGTGGTTTTCTCCGTTGGGACAATGTCTGATGGTGAGTTTAATTCTTATCAAACTACAAAGATAATTATAGTGCTTATCAACTTCTAAAGTTATTTTTACTAATCTAAGTTACAAATTTATCTTCT
Organism: Hedychium gardnerianum; assembly: GCA_038050645.1. Lineage (NCBI taxonomy): Eukaryota > Viridiplantae > Streptophyta > Magnoliopsida > Zingiberales > Zingiberaceae > Hedychium > Hedychium gardnerianum. The sequence continues at coordinate 500 of JBBUKS010487727.1, forward strand.
TTTCAACAATGATTTATCTTCCTGTGGAGTTGACCAGACTTTTGATACACAAAATTACAGAAATCCTAGACTATTCAAATCATTTAGTTTCGGCAAACTTCTACTAATAAGTTACAGCCTACTCGAGTTGTTCTTTTGCTGGTATAAATAAACAGGGACTAGTAATCGACTCATGGGTCATTTGGCAGATTGACCAAATACCTTCAAGCATATGGCAGAAAGATGTCACCATCGTTTATGTGGGTCATTTGGGATAAACACAAACAATCTTACAAGCCACACAGCTAAGGCTAATTGAGATAAGCACTATCAGTGCTAAATAATATATCACTAAACACTGTTTGACAAATAGCATCTGCGGAATCTGTGGGAGAAATATTCCTCTTTGTTTTTTGTTTCCATTTGATTGATGCTAGTATTTGGTCCTATCCTATCAGTTGTTTTCATCTCAATTAATAAATAAGTGCCAACGTAGTCATTGTACAGCTTCGTCTTTTTTCCTTTTAATTTGTTTTGCCCTCTTCTTCGTGAATACTCATGAATATTCATCAATAGAATTGCTTTGCTTAAATTATTTAACTATTATCCTTTCTACCACTGATTGTATCGGTACTGATCTCCCCTAATGTTCATTGTTCATTGATGTTTTGTATCATTGATTCTTCATCACTATCCCGCACACATGATGTGCACAAATCTTTTGCAAAGTCTTGTTTCTGAAGACTGACAATTTAAATTTATCATCTGTTATGTAAATTTTGCAGAGGTGAACAGTAGACCTTCTTGATTATTTTTCAGCTGGACATTGATATCGTATCGATGGAGGTAACATTCTCTGAAAATGTTATCAGACACTTCCAATCTTTAAGTTGCATGTAGTTATTATGTTAATCTAGCTTGTGAGATTTTTTCATGTATGTTAATTCATCTTTCATGAGGATGATTTAGATAACAATGACATCAAAATATAAAAAAAATCTACAACTAAATTTTTTAAAATTGAATAAGTATGCCTAACAACATTTATAATATATTTTTTTTATAGCTCGACATTATATCTATTCAATATAAATGATTATGCCTATGCTATTTAGTGTGAAAAGTTTACATTTTGTGGAAGTTTTTTTTTGATACAATTATGAAGAGATTCAACAATCATACTCTATATTGCCACCTAGAAACATTGATCTTTGAGTTATTTCAAAATGCTTCTATGTTTCAAAGAGGAAAGGTCGATCATATGATAATAGTTAAGGTATGATTATAACTTTGAGAACAACAATCATTATAAATAATGATAAGATATTATAAACCCTCGGGATAATGATGTAGCGGTAAGGTGTTTTTTTAATTTCTCAATCGAATTTCACTTTCGATGAATTAATGGATATATATTTATTCGGATGATTGATGAAATTTTTTTATAGAATTAGATTTATCATTTTCAGGATTAATCGAGGTAAATTGAATATTTAATATGAATTAAAAAAAATAAAAAATGATAGAATATTTTAAAGAGCAACACTTGATCTCTATCTTGCAGTATAAAGTCAAGCTTGAAATCTTATAAACTCAAATTCTCAATAGAACATATGTATCCACTTAAAATCTTCATTTAAGACAAAATAATTAATATAACATTTTTAATCAAAATTATTACATAGACATTTGGAGTCATTTAATAATTTTGCAAGCATGAATGGACTCTAAAGAATTCTTAAAACATCTCACGGAGTGCCTAATTAATTAGTAGATGATATATTTATTATAATGGAGCAGAGTTTATGTCCTCAAAGAAAAAAAATTCTCACCCCTTAATTATTTAACGTTCGGTTATAAATTGACTTTGTAATATATTTTTTTTACATAACCTGAGAATGAGGTGTGAGAAACGTATAAAGTGAATATAATCATCTTTACTATAATTATAACTGTTATAATAAAAAAATCTTAAATATATATATATTTACTTAGGATTTTCATTTAAGTAAAAATAATTCATATATTTTCACGATGATATGATATTTATTTTAAATTTATGTTCTTATGAATTTATTTTTTGATTATATGAATAAATCTTATATCAGAATTTATTTTTTGGTTCTATCTAATAGATTTTATATCAATGAAATTATTATTTATTTTATAAATTTATGATTTTTTCATATATTTTCAATATGAGAACCTTTTCAATGATTTTTTTTTTTATTTTGAACGTGGAATTTTGATAGTAGTTCCAATCATTATAATACACGGTTAAATGTTAGCACAATTTGATAGTTTCTGGAGCACCATTATTAACTTCTTTTTTTTGTTTTTGGCAAAAGTGATCATTAAGATAATATTTGCCATAGTTTCCTTGGCGGCCTTTTGACCTCATTTTGACGACACAAAAGACAAACAGGGAATCTCAGGAAGATTAATATGTTCTTTTCCACTAATGAACTAACCAGGAGAGTTTTCCAAAAACTCTTTATAGCAAATTTGGCCTCATTATACATTCAAATTGATATAAAAGTTCCCTAGGCAGGCATAGGGAGAGTAATTAAGTCTTATTCTTATAAAAATTAAAAGGACGTCATTTATCTTTGGAACCATCGAGATGATGTTTCATTTTAATTTTTATCAAAAGAGCACTCATCCTAGTATAATTATCTAACTACCTTCCAATATACTATTCTCGTCTATATTTTTCATCGAAATCGTGAACTGGATGAGCATTATAACAGTTATGAATTCATAACTGCTACACAATTGTAGTAGCTACGATTTCGTAACTGTCATACAGTTATAGTAGCTACGGTTTCATAGCTGCTACAACTGAACTGTCATATAGTTATAGCAGTTAAAGTTTCATAGTTATTGCAGCAACGTGAATATTAGATAAATTTTAAGATGTCATAATTTTTAACTCGTATTGAACCATGAAACACATAATATATCAAATCAAAGTTCATTTAGTGATCTATATTTTTTAATATGTGTAACCTATAACAACCCAGCCTTAAGTCCAAAAAATATCATTTAAAGATTTTTCAGAGGTTTTGAAAAAATTTAGTTCTCTTTATTAAGGTTATTTTCTATGCTGTAGCAGCAGATACGAAATCATATTTGTTATAACTATAAGCTACAACTGTTGTAGTTGTAGCAATTACAATTTCGTAGCTGTTATAATTATTGTAGCAACTATGAAACCGTAAATACTACAATTACAAATTACAACTGTTATAGTTGTAATAGCTACGAAATCATAGTTGCTACAACGCGTCCTCTTGATTTCGGATTTAGGTGGGAGATATAGATAAAATAATAATGAAAATATTACTGGAGGATAATTGTATCATTTTACATGGGGTAGGATGTTCTTTTGATAAAAAATCTAAGTGGGATATCCTTTGACGATTTAGAAAAAAAAAGAACATCTTAAACAAAAATAAAATAAAAAAGACTACGTATGGCGACGGTTGCGCTCCTCAGATAACTTTTTCACATATATATATATATACAAAAATGATATCTTAAAATGATGTCCTGCGTACCTTTTCTCGTGTGACTGTGCGTACTTGAGGCGCCTAGAAGTGATCAAGGCGCCTGGATGTGATCCAGGCACCTTGAAGTAATATAGGCGCTTGGATCATAATGTACAAGTTTTTTTATTTTTTTAGTTTGGGTTAAGCCTTTAAGATTTTGCCCGTAGGATCTAGGAGTTGGGTTATAATGTTCATGTTAAAAAAAATTAAAACGAAAAAAAATAGATATTCATGGGGTGTACGACATTTAGGGTATAATATTTAGAGTTTAGGATTTAAGAAATTTTTGATTTAAAAAAAAATGACGAAAGAAGTCACTCGAGGTGCCTGGATGTGATCTAGGCGTCGTGATCTACAATCGCACATTGATGTACACGAAGAGATATGCAGGATACACACATTGTGTGAATATATATATAGAAATTTTATCTTGCACACTCCTGGTGATGTGAGGGGCACCCACGGTGGGTGTGCACCACGAACGTACAAAGTATTAAAAGAATATAATATCTTAAAATTTAATATGTGTTTTCTCTAAAAAATAATTATCAAGTGGTATGGTTGCTTTCGATAAGAGAATTAGGCAGGACTACTACACCTTAGCCTCTCTTTTCTATAGTCTTTTTTGCAAACTCCTCTCGAAATTGACTTCTAAATGACTATTAAGGAGATTTGGAAAAGTATCCTTCAAAGTTACTTTGGGGATTACAAAACAGTCTTGATGTCCATTTTTGGATAATTCCAGCATAAAAAAATATCTAAATAGTTGTCAAATAAAGAGAACTTTGGTGTAATATTAAAATTATTATCGTATGATTTTATTATCACGGATTTGAATCATAAAAATAACCTCCTGTCTTGTAATATAGAGTAAAATTATATATAATAGATCTAAGGGGGAGTTTTATACACGGGATTTTATTTATTTATTTCTCAATAACCATTTAATTGTTGTTAGAACAAACATTAGCATGGATGGACATACAAAGTCTCCGGAACAAGAATGGTTATAAGAGATTTTAATGACCATTTTCAAGAAAAAATGGTCAAACTACTGCACCAATAACCCAACAGAGCAATTACCAGTACACCAACGACACTAAGTGAACACCTTAGGATTTTGTTTGAGAAGAACACGACCACGATTTTTAAGCACGGGCAAATACAAACATATATGCCATTTTCCATCATCGCCAATAATTATGGCAAAAGGCGAAATGCTCGTCCCAACGCTTCCGTCAGTCCGTCCCAGGATCAACACGGAGGAGGTAAATCACGGAGGTTAGTTTAGCCAGTTCGAACAGTGACTAGTACATAAGGGAGGCAGAAACTTAGCTATTAGTCAAGATTTAATCCCTAGATTTCATTATAATAATATCTCATGCATTAATCAACAGCTCATCTGCTCATCTCATGACTCCATCATCGCCAACAAGGACTTTCCGATAATGGATGATGCGAAGGCGAGGAAGCTAGCAACGGCCAAACGAGGACAAAGAGGTTTAACACAATATTTTACTTTAGACAGAAAAAGAAAGTGCCAGACACAAACTAGAGGTGTGTACTAGAGAAGCTGAATGTTATGGTTAGGTTCGTTAATAATAGATCATATATATATATGAAGATATTTAATTTTGATATATTATAAGAAATTTTTCTTTTAATAAATAGCAGATCTAAGAATATTAATTGTCAGGATAAATCTTTGTGTACTTTTCTGATTTATTCTAATGATCGGTGAAAATTTTTCGTAAGATCATATCAATCATTCCAAGATTAATCGGATCAATGCCAATTTTTTTTAAAAAAAAACTAAACAAATTAGAATAAAAATCAAAAGAACCTTCTTGAATTGCTAAATCATCAAAGGGACAACACCAGTTTAATTATTTTTTTTTTATGAAAACTTCACTATTTAGTTATATAATGACTCAACTATTCTTTAATATTATTTTAATTATTATTTTTTGCTTAAATTTCTCACCTAAATTTTGAATTGATTAATTATGAAATCGTAACGACTACATGTGTTACAACAACTACGAGTTTGTAGTTATTATAACGTGAATATTTTATAGTTGTTATAACGTAAATAGTTTTGAATAAGTATGTGTTATAGTAGTTATAAAATTGTTATTACTATAATGCATTTGACGATGATTTAGACGGAGATAATAACACGAATAATATTAAATAATATTTAAATAATTATATATGATTGAACAGTGAGATAAAAGACCTTTTGATGAAAAATTCAAAGTAACCCCTTCGATGATTTAGAAGGGAAAAAAGTCCTCTCGACTTTTCACCAACAAACTAAACCTTCTATTTGGATAGGATGAGAAAAAATTCATTAATAGAAGTGTAAAATAAAGGGAAAAGAAAAGAAAAAAACAAAGAAGAAAGTAAAGTGTACCTTCCCTTTGTTTGGAAGGAAGGGAATATTTATTAATGTGATATGTGTTATTTTATTTGAAAGAAAAGAAAAAAAGTATTAAATATATAAAAATATAAAAATATTTTTATTTTTTAAAATAAATCTACATATGAACTGGCTGGTGATGTCGTCGTCTCGGTGGCACAACACTCTCAGTATCGTGTTCGGATCCGACTAGTTCCATCTCCCCGTCGGTGGCGGCATCGGCAACTTCGGACTTCCCGCCCATTTCCCGAAAACCCCAATCCCATCCGACTCACATGCCGCTGCCCTGAATTCCTCGATCAGCCTCTCTGTCAGCAGCTCCATAAGAGCCACTACCCCCTCCGCTACCTTCACCTCACATTCCACAGTTTCCTTCACCCTCTCCGAACATCAGCTTCAAGCTCCTCACGTCCTCCGCCACCGCCTCCGCCTCGTGGTCCTCCTGCACGAACGCCAGTTTGTGCCTGTCAACCAGTAGCACTATCAAGAACCCGCTGCAGCACTGCGCGCATCACCTCCTTATTCTCAAATCGGAGTATAAAAAATTAGGTCGATTCATGACCGTACCAAGATCAAGATTACCCTTTTTTTTTCCTTAATTCATTCCATTTTAAATAAGAGTCAAAATGTTCTTACGTATCTCTTTCTTTTTGTTTTTCTCCTCTCTTCCCTCTCACTTCCTTCCAAAGAGAGCGCAATAGTCAGTCAACTCGTGCAGTTGTAGTTGCTCCTATCCCCATCCCATCAAGGCTAGTGTTGGATTTAGAGGAACGTCTTTGCTTCGGCATGTGCACGATCTCAGAGCTGAGCCGGAGCATGCGTGGCGTTGGGTGGAGACAACGTCAAAAGATAGACAACGACAAAGATGCGTTAAAAGATAGACAACTGAGTTCGAGTTGGAATGAATTTTATCCGGGATATATTACATCTGCGTTCGAATATTACTTGTGTTGTGGACCGTTTGTTAAAATTCATCACTACATCTCAATTTATTTTAATAGTTGATAAAAAAAAATTTTGATAATTTATTAAGGGAGTACGTATATTTTAGAATTGAAAAAAAAAATACAGTATACTGTATACTTTAATTATTAAAAAGAGTATTTAATTGTCTGCTATTTCTATTCTACCTTTTTTTTTAATCACATACAATTTCAACATCTCTCTTCTTTCTCTCATCTATGGATTTTATTCGACTCGAATTTATTTTTTCCAAAACATCGTTACTAGAAAAGATCAAAAATAATAATTAAAATCATATTTGAATTCTTTACAACCTCATAAATAATTTAATATCTCCGAAAAAGTCAAAATATACGATGGAGGACATCGTTAGATTTTTTATAATTTTAAAAATCCACAAAACTTGAAATGGTTATAGGTCGATCAGTTAATTTTGGTTAAAACTCATTAATCGATCTAGAGAACTTAGATTATATTTATTTCAAGTCCTGTGAATTTCTGAGATTGCAAGGACTTTAAATATGTCCTCTGTTATTATTTTCGACTTCCCTAGTGGTAGTATAATGATTTAAAAAAAAAAAAATCTTGATCTTGAGTTCATATCAAGTTTAGCGTGTGATTTAAAATTGATTCTTTTAATAATATTTTAATACCTCTAAACAAGTCAAAAGTAATAACATAGGACATATTTGGAGTCCTTGTAATCTTAGAAATTTACAAGACCTGAAATGAGTACAATCTGAATTCTTTAAGTCGATTAGTGGATTTTAATCGAAATTCACTGATCAATTTAGAGATTTCAAATTGTAATTATTTTAAATTTTGTGAATTTTTAAGATTATATAAATTTTAAATATATCCTTAATTATTATTTTTAATCTTACTGGTGTTTGAAAAAAAAATGAACTCTTGTTAAATAAAAATTAATAGTTGAGAAAGATATTTATTTTCACGAGCGGAGGGAAAGAAATATTGAAACTGCATACGAGAGATAAAATGAAAATAGCAAATAATTGAATGATCCTTTTAATAATTAATAAAATAAAATGTATTTTTTTATTAATTTTAAAATTTACGTACGTTTTTTGAGAAATGGCCGAAATTTTTATATGATAAGTTGATCATCTTTTAAAATTAATTAGATAAAAAAAACTCGTCACTTCGTACCCCCGTTTTAGAGTCGTCAACTTAAATTAGATCCATCAAATTAATTCGTCTCGTTAAATAATTTAAGTGAATTAAATTAAAATTTTATCAATCTAAATCCATCGCGGGCCGACCCGCCTAGGCTCGCGACACACATGGGTTGGCCCATGACATGCTTAGATTCGTCCGTGGATTGAGAAATACACGTAAATTAAATTTTATGTTAATTTATTATTATTATTTTTTAATTTTAAAATAAAAGTAATATTTTTTATATTTATTTATATTTAAATACTTATTTTTAGATGAAATTTTTTTGAAATAAAATATTAAAAATATAATTAAAAAATTTATTTTTTTTTAAAAAAAATTGATGAGTCCACGGATTAATCCGTCTAATCCATAATTCATCTTAAATTAAGTTGGAAATTTTTTAACTCGTCGAGATAATGAATCAATTTATTCCGTTCTACCAAAAGACTAATCCGTCACGGATTGACTCATGGACACAGCTCCACCTCGTCCTCTCCTGCCAATTGATTGTTATCTTCACTGCGATATTTTTAATATTTTACGGTACTGACAAATCATCTCTTCTTCCGTTACTCAATATAAGTGTAACTTGATAATTAATTTCCTTAAATATTCAATAAAAATATGTTTTTTAATATTAATATCACATGTATTACTCTTTTGTATGTTATATATATATTGTGGCAAAAGGCGAAACGTTCGCCCCAGCGTAAATGTATGTATGTTATATATACATGGATGTAGGACAAAGTTTTAAATTTTTAGCATTCATTAATATATTCAATTATTTTATGAGGCAAAAATAATTAAAAAACGTGTCCCTCCTTATTTTATTATCAGGAAAAGAATATTAAAAGAGCATTAAAAAAATATTAAAAGGATATTTATTCTATTTTTTATTTTTAAAATTTTCTTATTTCAAAATTATTTTAATATAGAGTAATTTTAACCAAAGCTGATCCAAGTAATTTTGATCAAAATTACTTTAATATTAATACAAATATATTTTAATATTGGTTAAAATTACTCTAATTTAATTAAGACCGCTCTACCAATATTATTATAGCATCTTTATCAAAAGTTATAGTGGTTTTGGTTAAAGTTGCTATAACCACTCTACATTATAGAAATTTTAGTTAAAATTATTACAACAAGAGCACTAAAATTTGCTAGAGCAGTTATTCTATCTAGAATTTTTAGTTTTTTAATTATGAAAATGTATTTGGGACTTTTAGAAAATTTTAAGACTTTTACTCTCTGGAAAAAAAAACTCAGAAAAAAATTTAAAAATTAGTATAAGAAGACGAAAGAAAAGAAAAAAATACAACATCAGCCTTGCGGATGCGCAAGGTGCCACAGCCACACGAGGCGACCTTGCACGTGGTGACCTCATTCGGGCCGCCAATCGTGAACAGGTTGCCGATGACAATCGCACGAGGCGACCTTGCACGGTGCCACCATCCACATGAGTTTTGATCATGAGTTGAGAGAAATTAGGTTAGGACGACTGTTTTGTTTTTTGTCATCGTATTAATATTGTGGCAAAAGGTAAAACGTTCGCTCTCAGCATCCTCGCCAATCCGCCCCAGAATCAACACGGAGGAGGTAAATCACGGGAGCTAGTCTAGTCAGCCCGAATAGTGACTAGTGCATAAGGGGGGCAGGAACCTAACTACTAGCCAAGATTTGATCCCTAAACCTCATTTTTTAACGAATTAAATAGAGAAAAAATTGGACCTTAAATTTGATTTAATGGAGAATTGATCCAGGCTATTAAATTTGTCCATTTCAATTTGATTCGAGTTTGCGAGTAAAGATTTATTAAATTCAAGTAAAAATCATAAATATATCTTTCCACATGAGAGTTTATTTTAATTTTTTAATTTATTTTCTCTCAATGATATAGAACAGTTATGAAAAATCGTTAGAATGATGAATTTTATCTTTTTTCATATTCGATAAGTTCACCTTATTTTATTTGATTTATTTTGACTCGGAGGAGCTTGCATTTGATTTATTTGAGATCATGTTTCGATCATTTGATTCAGTCAATTCCACCATATTTTGATTTGATTCACATATTATTCAGAGTCATATAGGGTGATGATTTAATTATGAGTTAAAATAGCCTAAGATTCAATTTATGAGTTAAGCAGCCCCATTGGGCACAGCACAGCGATAAGAAATAGGACGATTAACTCATATAACGAGGATTCAATTATCTCATAGGACATATTATATGTTCATGGTGCTCAAATTACTAATGATATTAAATCGACATGTCAAGATTTACTCGTGATTTCGGATTTATCTAGTGAACATATTAGGAAAAAGATTATTTATTTTTAGAATTAATCACATTGAATGTCTAGATACCTAACCTAAATTATAAAAAAAAAATAGAAAATTATGAGTTAAGCAACATCATCCATTGGCAAACTAAACCACATTGGATTTACCTTGGCTTTTGCTAATGAGAAAAGGCACCAAAAATGAGTTAAAGGCGGTGTACTTTTCACTCAAGTGGAAACTATACCTCCAAGAGAGGCAAGCATTAGTTGGCATTGTGAATAAAAATGTGATTAGTTCTTTGCTCATTATAGATGAGCATCAAAGACAATTTAAGAGTGGTTTTCTTTTATACTTAAGTGGATAACTCGAGAAAGCAATGGTTCAACCTTCTTCCCCTTGGAAAAGGTCAAGGAGGCCTCATGAGAGCTGTAGATGAAAGGTGACATCTTTCTTAGTCACCATAGTCATAGATGATGACTAAAATTCCACAAGTCTAGGTCACCTACTTTTATCGTTATGCATAAATGATAGAAAAGCATTTACTCAACCCTCTTCCCTCTTATTGATAGACACCTTTGCAAGAGTTTTATACATGGACTTTATTTAGATGAGGTTTAAGCGATAAATTAGGTCACAGTTCTAATAACCTCCATCTTATCTGAACAAAATAGGCGATGATGATCAATAATTAAAATTATATCACCTCAAGTGTCCATGGATGTATAAAGTAAAAAAAATGATAACTAAATAATATTAAATTTAGATGATCAATTTAATTCTACTAAATAAATGTATAAAATAAGAAATATAGGTTATTAAATTCGAGTTAGATCAATTCTTCTACTTGTCAAAAATTTAGGGGGGCATTTTCATAATTAGGATAAAATAATGTTTTTTTTTTCTAAATGGAACGCCCATTGATTATTTGGAAAGAAAAAAAATATATAGATATTCTTGCCCTAAGAATTATAATAAATATATGCGCAGCCGTAAAGACATTCCTTCTTCCTTCTTCCTCCTTCCTCATCGCACGCCCGATCCATCTCCCGCTCCATCCGCTCATGGAAACGCCAGCAGCCACGTTCGGAGGCGGAGGCGGAGGCGGCTACGCAGACTCTGTCGACTCCTCACCTCGCTCCCGCGCCGGCGACCAGTGGGACGACGCCCCTCTCCCTGCCACGGGTCGCCTCCGTCTGATGTGCAGCTTCGGCGGCCGCATCTTCCCCCGCCCCACCGACAAAGCCCTATGCTACCTCGGCGGAGAGACCCGCATGGTCGTCGTCGACCGCCACTCTTCCCTCTCTGAACTCTCCGCCAAGCTCTCCCGGACCCTTACCGGCGGTCGCCACTTCACCCTCAAGTACCAGCTTCCTAACGAGGACTTGGACTCCCTCATCTCCGTCTCCACCGACGAAGACCTCGAGAATATGATCGAGGAGTACGACCGCGTTCTCTCCGCCGCATCCGTCTGTCCCGGCGGTGGCTCTACCCGCTCCTCCCGCTTGCGGCTGTTCTTATTTCCTTCTAAGCCGGGTACATCGCCGACGTCCTCGATCGGTTCTTTGCTTGATGACTCCAAGTCGGAGACTTGGTTCGTGGATGCGCTCAATAGCGCCATGGGCGGAATGGGAATTGACGGGATCCCTCGCGGCATGTCCGCCGAATCTGCCTCCGTTAACTGCCTTCTAGGGCTTGAGGACGATTTTTCCGCTCACTCGCACGGCGGCGGTACTGCAATCGCCTCCTCAGGGCTCGGAGTGGACGCCCCCCAGTCGGAACGCCCAGAGCAGCTCGTCCTCCTCCGCCCGGGCTCATCTGGCAAGCTCGCCCGCCTGGGCCAGGACGTCCACTCTGTGCCGGACTCGCCGATGCTCGACACGACTTCCTCGTTTGGATCCGCCTCCTCCGTTCCGTCGCTTTCCAACCTCCCGCCTATCCGCGTCCGCACTGACGACCGCCCTTCCGATCCGCGGGTCGCCGGGCTCGATGAGAACTTCGCCCACATGAACTTATCTTCGGCCCCCACAGCCGGCAGCGGCGAGCAAAGGCTGGACGACGATTTCAAGGAGCCCTCGGGGGTTACCCAGCCCCAAGCTCCACCGCCGATCCCCCTCTCTGGTTCATCCACATCCATCATGCCCATCGCCCCCTCCGAACACCCTAGCAGATCTTTCTCCTCTGACGACGAGAAGCCGGTGCTGCAGCCTCCAAAACCAACCCAGATCGAAGCTTTCACCCCCGACTTGGGTTCTACTAGGTATTGATCGTTTTCTCAATCATAGCTAACAATTTTGTGGAGCTTTATAAAAGAAATTCTCTCTTTTCCAGATCGATGTACTCAAATGCCACCTCTGATCCAATTCGAAAACTCCCAGTCCCATCTGATCCCAGCTATCGCATCCCTGTTGCTGCCACAGATGCTGCAGGCTACCAACTGCAATTGCCGGAGCAATTTCAAGATCAACAGCTCCATCACCAGCTTCTTCAGCAACAGCAACAGCAGCTGCAGCATCAACAACAACAGCAGCAGCTGCAGCATCAACAACAACAGCAGCTGCAGCATCATCATCAACAACAACAATATATCCCAGTAAATTCTTATTACATCCAACACCCTTCCACTGGTGGTATGATCTCTGTCCCTCCTTACTTTCAAGTTGGAACCCAAACGTTCCAGCAACCGCCACAAGCTCACCGACACAGCCCCCAGGTTCCCATGTATGTCTACCCCGTTCGTGCAAATCCATCATACAACTTGGGGGGAGTGCAGCCTGATCTGGGTGGTGCCATTCCTCAAGTCACCGGCGAACAAGCCCACCCATACACCGCCGGAATCGGGTATCATGTGATGCAGCAGCACCATCTTTCCCAGTCCCCTGCAACAATAGCTAATTATGGATATCAATATGCTGTTACTGATAATACCGGCCCTCAGATGTACTACTCTCAGGCCACTCTATCAACTGCTCCTCAGAGTCAACCTGTGAACCCAGTGGCTCCAGCTGATTCAAAGTTAGCCAGAGCATCATGAACTTGATCAGTGAGCTCCAGCCAAAGTTGAAGAGGGGAAAAAAAGAGGAGATTTTTCTGGGTGCCATGTGAATTATAACAAACTCGTATGCGTAGATGGTATATTACTTATGTGTTCTGTTAATTTAGCTGTATAATTTGATCAGTGTGTTCTTGGTGGTCTTTGAACGCTATAGGAATAAGTGAAGGTTTTATCTATGTCATGAGACCATATAGAGTAGATAAGTGAGTCTAGAGGTACAATAAACCATATATAATCTTTGTTATTCTTATCTATCAGACATTTAAATAGTTGAATCCTTGTCTTATGATGATCTTGCACTTTTTTCTGAATTTGAATTGCATGATAAGGAGCAAGTTTATCTGTGTTCTCTGTTCATGTCGTTTTTTTCACGAGGAGCACCTGCACCTTAGTAAGATGGTCATCTTGTCTACTAGAGTTTCTTCTTTCTTTTATTTCTTTTGATTGGATCCCGCTGTGTCATATTCTCTATTAGAATTGTGCTACTATACCTACTCACAGTCTACGTTCATGGTGGGCCTCCTGTGGAAAAGAGGAGGAGCATGAAGTCTTTCGCTCGTCTTTGTTCACCTTTTGAAATGAAACTAGGTTGGTGTCTACAATAATAATCATCATCACCATCACTTCCTTGAACTCGAAGCTGACTTCGATTCCTGTGTGTGGTGATGCTGCAGGTACATTAACCATTATATTTACAGATAGATAAACTTGTACAGAGGTAGCAGCAGAGGCGTTGGGAGTCAGCAGCAGCACCATTTCCAACCTGGAGTGCAATGACTTATTGACTGTGACTGAATTAATGAGCGTCCCAGGAGTTTGTATTTTTATTGTGCAGAACAAAAGAGTGAGTTGGCTTGCAGCACTTGGCGGTATGATTCCTCGCTTTAACAGGGCCAGGGCCAGGTGCCAGGGCCTCACGAGCTGAGAGCATGAAGCATCTTTGACGTTGTCTATCTTTTGACGTTGTCTCCACCCAACGCCACGCATGCTCAGTCTCAGCTCTGAGATCGTGCACATGCTCATCCCACACTAGCCTTGATGGGATGGAGGTAGGAGCAACTACCACTGCACGAGTCGACTGACTATTAGATACCTGTATGAATATGAAGGTTTAGTTTGTTGGTTAAAAGTAGGAAGGACGTTTGTTTTTTCCTTCTAAATCATCCAGGATTACTTTGATTTTTTTTTTAATTAAAAGGATATTCTATGTCATTGAACTTCAATTGTGTATAATTATCAATACTATTTATATTATTATTATTTTTATCTAAATCCTCAATCGATCCAATGTATTGTAGCAATTATAGTAATTATAATTTTATAATTATTATACATATTATAATAATTATAAAATCATAATTATTATAATATATATTTATAGTATTCAAAAATATTCACGTTATAATAGATATGAATTATTATAATACAAATTCAATCTATTCATTTAATATTTACGTTGTAATAACTATAAACTCGTAGTTAGTACAACATGTGTAGTAGCTACAAATTTATAGCTACTACAATGCGTCCGATTCAAAATTTAGATGAGAAATTTAAATGAGAGATAATAATAAGAATAATATTGAAGGACGTATGATTGTACACATCTAAATAGTAGAGTGGGGCATTCTTTTTGATAAAAAAAAATTAAATCGGGTGCCCTCTGATGATTTGAAAATAAAAGAGTGTTTTATTTTTATTTTTATCTTAATTTTTTTTTTATAATTGATATTAAATATTTAAGTATTTGGTGTAGGGTCGTAAATGAACCAAACGTTTGTAAACAAGT